>CATIWC010003071.1:107500-132500 GCA_948472305.1 Vicia faba
ACAAGCCAAAGTTTTAATACAAGAAAGCCGAAGTATATACTTTATTCGATACAAACTTTTTTTTTTTGAGGATCCATTATAATAATGAGAAAGATTTCTGCATATTCCCAAAAATCGGTCAATAATATCAAAATCAGATGAATCGGCCCAGACCGGCTTACTAATGGGCTGCCCTAATACATTACAAAATTTCGCTTTAGCCAATGATCTAATTAGAGGAATAATTGGAACTATTATATCAAGTTTTTTGATAACAATTTCTATTAGAAATGTATTTTGCAGCATTTGACTCCGTACCACTGAACGATTTAGTCGCACATTTGAAAAATAGCCTAACAGCTGAAATGAATGTTCGGATAATGGGTTTATATTGATCATTCTGGGTTGAGACCAAACATCAAAAAAACATTGCCATAAATGGATAAAAAAGTGTTTCCATTTATTCATCAAAAAAGGCGCATTCTTTGAAGCCAGAATGCATTTTCCTTGATATCGAACATAATGAATGTTAGGATCCTTGAAGAATGTTAAAGTATACGAAAAATCTTTAGCAAAAACTTTGACAAGATGCTCTCTTTTTGCATAAAAAAAAATTCGCTCAAAAAAAACGCTAAAAGATTTTAATCGTAAATGAGAGGATTTATTACGTAGAAAAACGAAGATAGATTCATATTCACATACATAAAAATTATAGAGGAACAAGAAGAATCTTCGATGACTTTTTGAAAAAGTAGAAATTGATTTTTTGGTAGTAATAAAACTATTCCAATTCCAAAGAAACAGCCGTAAGAAATGAAAAAAAGGGGCATCTTTCACCCAGTATCGAAGGATTTGAACTAAGATTTCCAGATGGATAGGATAGGGTATTCGTATATCTGACACATAATTCAAATATGTCAATTTATCCTCCAAAAAGGGAAAAATGGAATGAATTGATCTCAAATTTTTATAAGATTTGATGATTTCTTCCTCCTCTAAGGAAGAGCTTAATTGTAGGAAAAATGGAATTTCCACGACGATGGCAAAACCCTCTGATATTATTTGAGAATAATAATTATTCTTATACCCCCAAAATGGATTTTTGTTAGAATCATTAGCCCAAATGATTAAATGATTCTGTTGATACATTCGAGTAATTAACCGTTTTACAATTAGTAAACTATATTTCTTGTCATAACCTATATTTTCCACAAAAATGGATCTATTCAAATTATGACTATAAGCAAGTCCATAAATATACTCCCTAAAAATAAGTGGGTATAGGAAGTGCTGTTGGCGAGATCTAGCTCGTTCTAAATAGACTTTATATTCCTTCATTTTAGAAATGATATTTGGTCAAAGGATCAGAGATTCATTGGATTATCAAATGATACATAGTGCGATACAGTCAAAACAAGGTATTCTATATCTATATTCGAATTGAAATAAAAAACAAATATGAATAGATACCTAGAAAACGAGTTAAAACACATTAATGGACTATCTCCCCTCGCTTGTTCCTTCTAATTTTTCTAGGACAACAAGCTAGTTAGAAATCCTTTATTTTTTGGGGACCAATCGCTCTTTTGATTTTGGAAAAAAATATCTTTATCAATATACTCTTTCTTCTACACATTTCTTGCTACCCCATAACTTAATGGGGAATAGCTAATAATTAGGACTCATAACAAAAATCCTTAATCCATTCGTGGGAAAAACTTTTTCCACAGCAAGCACTAATCCTTTTTTAACGTATAACTAGATGTGGTAATCATTCCAATAAAAAATGAAAGCTCGTTGCTTTTTCTTTCCCTAGAATTCGAGCAGCTAAGCTCTATCCCTTTATTAATTCAACCCAACGGAATTCATTTGTTCCCAGCCAACAATTCAAAGAAAAAGATTGGTCGGATCCAATATGAATGAAAAATTTTTTGAATTCACCGTTGATACGACATGCTGCTTTTTCCATTCATTCCTTTCTGGATCAGTCGTGGTCTTACAAACCCTACCGATGGTATGGATGAACCAATTAGTTCATAGAAATGTGTAAAAAATGGAGTCGCACTTAAAAGCCGAGTACTCTACCATTGAGTTAGCAACCCTAATAAAATTACAAACAAGGATCTGTATATCCAATCGCAATAAAAAAAAGATGGAATTCTATAAATAATAGAATCAAATGTTACATATTACATTATATTACAATACAATGAAAAAAAGAAAAAATGAGAATCAAAAATGATAGACGACTTGTTTAGTACAGTACTGTAGTTATTTGTCTATTAATATAGTTTTAAATTAGTATTATTTTTTTCATATTTCTATTTCAAGAAAAAAAACTTCTTGTTTGTATCAAACAAAATCAAAATACAATGAATCCACCATTTGATGAAGTAAAAAACCTATGTGACATGAGTCAATCCATCCATTGATTCACGATCAGATTATATTTGTTTGATACACTGTTGTCAATATTAGTGTTGAAAAAAAGAATACAATCGAGAAAACAAATAAAAAAATATTTCTATTCTCATTTTTAAATAGAAAATATTTCTATTTTAATTCATTCTATTCCAAATCAAAAAAGAAGAATGAACTAGAAAAAAAATAGATCAATCCGAAAGATCTATAGGATTCATTCTAGATACAACAAGTATTTTTGTATTGTGTATTGTATTCGGCTCAATCCTTTTAGTAAAAGATTGGGCCGAGTTTAATGGAAATTAATAGAACGAATGATTATTACTGGATTACAAAGTATCCATTGCTGGGAATTCAAATTTGATTTCCTTCCAGACTTCACAAGCAGCAGCTAATTCAGGACTCCATTTGCAAGCTTCACGGATAATTGCATTACCCTCGCGAGCAAGATCACGTCCCTCATTCCGAGCTTGTACACATGCTTCCAGAGCTACTCGATTCGCTACGGCACCAGGTGCATTTCCCCAAGGGTGTCCTAAAGTTCCTCCACCGAATTGGAGTACAGAATCATCTCCAAATATCTCGGTCAGAGCAGGCATATGCCAAACGTGAATACCCCCTGAAGCAACAGGGATAACACCTGGTAAAGAAACCCAATCCTGAGTGAAATAAATACCGCGACTTCTATCTTTTTCAATATAATCATCACGTAGTAAATCAACAAAACCTAACGTAATCTCCCTCTCTCCTTCAAGTTTACCTACTACAGTACCAGCGTGAATATGATCTCCACCAGACATACGTAAGGCTTTAGCTAATACACGAAAGTGCATACCATGATTTTTTTGTCTATCGATAACTGCATGCATAGCACGGTGGATATGAAGAAGTAGACCATTATCGCGGCAATAGTGAGACAGGGTAGTATTTGCAGTGAATCCACCTGTTAAGTAGTCATGCATTACGATAGGAACGCCCAATTCTCTAGCAAATACAGCTCTTTTTAGCATTTCTTCACATGTACCCGCAGTAGCATTCAAATAATGTCCTTTGATTTCACCTGTTTCGGCCTGTGATTTATAAATTGCTTCGGCACAAAATAAGAAACGGTCTCTCCAACGCATAAATGGTTGGGAGTTCACATTTTCATCATCTTTGGTAAAATCAAGTCCCCCGCGGAGACATTCATAAACTGCTCTACCATAATTCTTAGCGGATAAACCCAATTTTGGTTTAATAGTACATCCCAATAGGGGACGTCCATACTTGTTCAATTTATCTCTCTCAACTTGGATTCCGTGAGGAGGACCTTGGAAAGTTTTAACATAAGCATTAGGGATTCGCAAATCTTCCAGACGTAGAGCGCGTAAAGCCTTGAACCCAAATACATTACCTACAATGGAGGTAAACATGTTAGTAACAGAACCTTCTTCAAAAAGGTCTAAGGGATAAGCTACATAAGCAATAAATTGATTATCTTCTCCAGGAACAGGCTCTATCTCGTAGCAGCGTCCTTTATAACGATCAAGGCTGGTAAGTCCATCGGTCCACACAGTTGTCCATGTACCAGTGGAAGATTCTGCAGCTACCGCTGCACCTGCTTCTTCAGCCGGAACTCCTGGTTGAGGAGTTACTCGGAATGCTGCCAAGATATCAGTATCTTTGGTTTGATATTCAGGAGTATAATAAGTCAATTTATAATCTTTAACACCAGCTTGGAACCCAACCTTTGCTTTAGTTTCTGTTTGTGGTGACATAAATCCCCCCCCTACAACGCATGAATTAAGAATTATAGCAAGAACAAGGTCTACTCGACATAACTTAGGAGTTAAGAAAACCTTTTTACAAATGATCCATCAACTAATATTATCAATTAATCCGAATGGGTCATTGTTCAATTTTACCATGATATTTGATTTGGCAAATACATCATTATTCTATACTGTTTCATATGTATGGCGCAACCCAACCGTTTTTTTTTGAGTCTCTTATTTTTTTTTTTTTGAATTTTGGAATCTCATTTTCTAATCTAAATAATAAAAAATATACTCTTGACCTTGACAGTGATATATGTTGTATATGTAAATCCTAGATGTCAAAATCGGCAGAATTTGCCCAATAAAAAGAAAAATTGGTAAAAAGAATCTGCATAGTATAAATCCTATGCTGAGGAAAGAAAAAAGAAGGACCAATGAGATAGAAAAACGGAATCATAAACAAACAAAGTTCAGGTTCGAATTACATAGATAATATAGATAGTATTGTCTATAATCTAGAATGATAAACAAATGAAAGACTTTCAAAAGATTTCATCCAATTAAAATTTTCATAATGACTGGGTTGACCTTGAAAATTCACTCATTGAAATTTAAAAACAATTGAATTGGTTGGATGGTACCAAGAAAATCGATTATTAACTTACATTTATTCTTTTATATATTATTAAATATTAAGAAAATTAAGAATATTAACCGATCAACTTGCTTTGTTATCAAACAGTTTTTTCTTAATTTCAATTTTTTTTTTTCAAAAAAATGGATATTTTTTAATATGACAATAACTCCTCCTCCTTCTGATACTGAGGTTTCTGCACTTGAAAAAAAAAATCTGGGGCGTATCACGCAAATAATCGGTCCGGTACTCGATGTAGTTTTTCCACCAGGGAAGATGCCTTATATTTACAACGCTCTGATAGTTCAAGGTCGAGATACGGTTGGCCAACAAATTAACGTAACGTGTGAAGTACAGCAATTATTAGGAAATAATAGAATTAGAGCTGTAGCTATGAGTGCTACAGATGGTCTAAATAGAGGAATGGAAGTGATTGACACGGGAGTTGCTCTAAGTGTTCCAGTCGGTGGAGCAACCCTAGGTCGAATTTTCAACGTGCTTGGAGAGCCTATTGATAATTTGGGTCCTGTAGATACTCGCACAACATCTCCTATTCATAGATCTGCGCCTGCCTTTATACAGTTAGATACACAATTATCCATTTTTGAAACAGGAATTAAAGTAGTCGATCTTTTAGCTCCTTATCGCCGTGGCGGAAAAATAGGACTTTTCGGTGGAGCTGGGGTAGGTAAAACAGTTCTCATTATGGAATTGATCAATAACATTGCCAAAGCTCATGGAGGTGTATCCGTATTTGGCGGAGTAGGTGAGCGTACTCGTGAGGGAAATGATCTTTATATGGAAATGAAAGAATCCGGAGTAATTAATGAAAAAAATATTGCGGAATCAAAAGTAGCTCTAGTCTACGGTCAAATGAATGAACCGCCCGGAGCTCGTATGAGAGTTGGTTTAACTGCCCTAACTATGGCAGAATATTTCCGAGATGTCAATGAGCAGGACGTCCTTCTATTTATCGACAATATCTTCCGTTTTGTCCAAGCCGGATCCGAAGTATCCGCCTTATTGGGCCGAATGCCTTCCGCTGTGGGTTATCAACCCACCCTGGGTACTGAAATGGGTACTTTACAAGAAAGAATTACTTCTACCAAAGAAGGGTCTATAACTTCTATTCAAGCAGTTTATGTACCTGCAGACGATTTGACTGATCCTGCTCCTGCCACGACATTTGCACATTTGGATGCAACTACTGTACTATCAAGAGGATTAGCTGCCAAAGGTATCTATCCAGCAGTAGATCCTTTAGATTCAACGTCAACCATGCTCCAACCTCGCATCGTCGGTGAAGAACATTATGAAACTGCGCAAAGAGTGAAACAAACGTTACAACGTTACAAAGAACTTCAGGACATTATAGCTATTCTTGGGTTGGACGAATTATCCTATCCGAAGAGGATCGCTTAACCGTAGCAAGAGCACGAAAAATTGAACGTTTCTTATCACAACCTTTTTTCGTAGCAGAAGTATTTACCGGTTCCCCAGGGAAATATGTTGGTCTAGCAGAAACAATTCGAGGATTTAAATTGATTCTTTCTGGAGAATTAGATAGTCTTCCTGAACAAGCCTTTTATTTGGTGGGTAATATCGATGAAGCTACTGCGAAGGCTACGAACTTAACTTAGAAATGGAGAACAAATTCAAGAAATGACTTTAAATCTTTGTGTACTGACCCCCAATCGAATTGTTTGGGATTCAGAAGTGAAAGAAATTATTTTATCTACTAATAGTGGACAAATTGGGGTATTAAAAAATCATGCGCCTATTGCCACATCTTTAGATATAGGTATTTTGAGAATACGCCTTAACGACCGATGGTTAACGATGGCTCTGATGGGCGGTTTTGCTAGAATAGGCAATAATGAGATCACTATTTTAGTAAATGATGCAGAAAGGGGTAGTGACATTAATCCACAAGAAGCACAACAAACTCTTCAAATAGCAGAAGCTAACTTGAATAAGGCTGAAGGCAAGAGACAAACAATTGAAGCAAATCTAGCTCTCCGGCGAGCTAGGACACGAGTAGAGGCTATCAATATGATCTCATAACAAGTTGGTGCAGCCAAAAAATAGAAAAAAGATAGAAAATTACAATAAAACAATGGTGAGTAGAAAAACTTATTAGATACCGGAATTAATGGTATCTAATAAGTTCTACCAATACCTTACCTACTATTGGATTTGAACCAATGACTCCTGCCGTATGAAAGCAATACTCTAACCACTGAGTTAAGTAGGTCATTTATCATCCTAAATAAAAAAAGTAGCTGTCTATCAGATCAATGGATTATAAATGTTATATTACTTATAAACAATACAAACGCAATATAAATCAAAGAGATTGGATCATGTCATATTTATCTTGACAAGAATTTATTTATCGAATATGATCAAATATGTATCCAAAGCACAAGGGCTATAGCTCAGTTAGGTAGAGCACCTCGTTTACACATGCGCCAATGTTTTTTCATAGGAGTCCATCATGTAATTAAAAGAGTTGATCTTAATTGATAAATCGATGTCTTACTCCCGGAACAAAATAAGAGAACAATAGCCTGACAAAGGATTTAGACGTCAAATGGAATCCATAATGGATTTGAGATATTGATACGGTGAATACTTAATCTATTCAATGCTAGGCAATGAGTCTAGGGACCTCAAAAAAAATCTCTTTTCTTCCTATCTTATGAACTTTAAGGTGTATGAAGTTTCATTTCCTATTTGATATTTTTATTGAAGTAGGTTGATAGAGAGTCCATTTAACTTAAGTTGATCCAGGCCAGAAGCAGACCTACGTCAGGATAACCTTCTTCTTTGAAAAACTTTGGTAGTGCTCTTAGATTTTGATCTAAATAAGAAATCAGAGCACAGGGAGTCATTTCCTTTTTCTTTGTGTAAAGAAAAAAGATGGTAGACTAATTGATATTTCTATCAGTTAATGAAAAAGCCCAATGCAAAAAAAATGCACGTTGGGTCTTTCAAACAATTCAAATCATTTTGATAATAATAAATAATAGTTTGATGTGTTTTACCGAGAAGGTCTACGGTTCGAGTCCGTATAGCCCTAATATTACTACCGATACTACTCAGATTTAGATTTCTTATCTAATATCTGTCATTACAAATATATATGTACTAATACTATATGTACTAGATTAGTACTATATTGAATACTCCATACTAGTAATACTACTAGTATAAATATACTTTCAATACTTTTTGTAATAGAAAGAATGAATAAAGTAATTTCTATTCGAATAGATTAATAGTGGATAGAATAATATGAGTATTAGTATACTCAGATAATAATCTCAATTTTATTAGAAAAAATGTAAACTTAAGAAAATACAAAGCATTTCTATTTAGATTCTATTAATGAATCTAAGAATTTGAAAATTTCAATTCAAATCGACTCAGAATTAATATGAATCCAGTATATTTTCCCCATTCCTAGGAGGACATTTATGTTTTTGCTTTATGAATATGATATTTTTTGGACATTTCTAATAATATCGATCTTTATTCCTATTTTGGCATTTCTAATTTCTGGAATTTTAGCTCCAATTAGGAAAGGGCCAGAAAAACTTTCTAGTTATGAATCCGGAATAGAACCGATGGGCGATGCTTGGTTACAATTTCAAATCCGTTATTATATGTTTGCTCTAGTTTTTGTTGTTTTTGATGTTGAAACAGTCTTTCTTTACCCGTGGGCAATGAGTTTTGATGTATTGGGGGTATCCGTATTTATAGAAGCTTTCATCTTCGTGCTTATCCTAATTGTTGGTTTAGTTTATGCATGGCGAAAGGGAGCATTAGAATGGTCTTAATTCTTGAATATTTAGACAATTAAACAAAACATTGAGACAGTTATGAATTCCATTGAGTTTCCCTTACTTGATCAAAAAACCAAAAATTCAGTTATTTCTACTACATTAAATGATCTTTCAAATTGGTCAAGACTATCTAGTTTATGGCCGCTTCTCTATGGTACTAGTTGTTGCTTCATTGAATTTGCTTCATTAATAGGATCGCGATTTGACTTTGATCGTTATGGACTGGTACCACGCTCTAGTCCTAGGCAGGCAGACCTCATTTTAACAGCGGGCACCGTAACTATGAAAATGGCTCCTTCTTTAGTTCGATTATATGAGCAAATGCCCGAACCAAAATATGTTATTGCTATGGGAGCCTGTACAATTACAGGAGGTATGTTCAGTACCGATTCTTATAGTACTGTTCGGGGCGTGGATAAGCTAATTCCTGTGGATGTATATTTGCCGGGCTGTCCACCTAAACCGGAAGCCGTTATAGATGCTATAACAAAACTTCGTAAGAAAATATCTCGAGAAATCTATGAAGATCAATTTAGTTATCAACGAGAGAATAGGTGTTTTACTACCAACCACAAATTTTATGTTGGACGCGGTACTCATACCGGCAATTATAATCAAGGATTATTCTATCAACCATCATCTATTTCAGAGATAACCTCTGACACATTTTTGAAATATAAAAAAGTTCAGTATCCTCCGACGAACGAAAAAGTGAATTAAACAGGATCCTTTTGTACAAAATACAATAAGAAATAGCAAGCAAGTCAATCTTCAAAAATTTCATTGTAATGTAAATAAATGGTAAATACTTATACCAATCTTATAAAAAACTCGGGAGAAGTAAAAAAATGCAAGGTAATTTGTCTGCTTGGCTAGTCAAACACGGAATAGTTCATAGATCTTTAGGTTTTGATTATCAAGGAATAGAGACTTTACAAATAAAGCCCGAGGATTGGCATTCGATTGCTGTTATTTTATATGTATATGGTTACAATTATCTACGTTCCCAATGTGCCTATGATGTAGCACCAGGAGGACTATTAGCGAGTGTCTATCATCTTACGAGAATAGAGTATAGTCTAGATCAACCCGAAGAGGTATGCATAAAAGTATTTACCCCAAGGCAAAATCCGAGAATTCCTTCTATTTTCTGGGTTTGGAAAAGTGCAGATTTTCAAGAAAGGGAATCTTATGATATGTTAGGAATCTATTATGATAATCATCCGCGTCTGAAACGTATTTTAATGCCCGAAAGTTGGATAGGATGGCCTTTGCGTAAAGATTATATCGCCCCCAATTTTTATGAAATACAAGATGCTCACTAAATGATAAAAATCAGAAAGTAATCTGAACTTCGACAACCCCAGATATTAAAGAAATATCTGTATGTACATTTTCTTTTTCTTATAGATTAGACAGAATAATAGAGGTTTCATTCCTAATCTTATTCTAGATTAGGATGGTATAAATAAGAAAATTGAGAAATAAAAAAGACAATAATATAGGGATTAATTGAGATTCCAAAATTGGATGGAGCTATACTTATTTAGGACGAGCCAATAGGATGAACTGAAAAAGTTCTGCATCATTAACTATGTAAGATGCACATCAGCATCAATTCATACCTTTTTTATTTTCATTATAGATATTTTTATTTTCATTATATATATGATATTTACAACTTTAGAGCATATATTAACTCATATATCGTTTTCCGTGATATCAATTGTTATTTCAATTCATTTGATAACCTTATTAGGCAATGAAATCGTAGGATTATATGATTTGTCCAAAAAAGCCATGATAATAAGTTTTTTCTGTGTAACGGGATTGTTAATTACTCGTTGGTTTTTTTCGGGACATTTACCATTTAGTGATTTATATGAATCCCTAATCTTTCTTTCATGGGGTTTTTCAATTTTTCATATGGTTCCTTTTTTTAAAAAGGAGAAAAACCTTTTAAGTACAATAATTGCACCAAGTGTTATTTTTACCCAAGGCTTTGCGACTTCGGGTCTTTTAACCAAAATGCATCAATCCGTAATATTAGTACCCGCTCTACAATCCCATTGGCTAATGATGCACGTAAGTATGATGATACTGGGCTATGCAGCTCTTTTATGTGGATCATTATTATCAGTGGCTATTTTAGTCATTACGTTTCAAGAAGTCATCCAAATTCTTGCTTTTACCAAGAATTTGGATTCTTTAAAAAAATCAGTTGATTTTGTTGAAATCAAATACATGAATAGGAATGAAAGAAACAATGTTTTACGAAAAACTTCTTTTTCTTCTTCTATAAATTATTACAGGTCTCAATTTATTCAACAATTGGATCGTTGGGGTTATCGTATTATTAGTCTGGGTTTTCTCTTTTTAACGATAGGTATTCTTTCAGGAGCAGTATGGGCTAACGAGGCATGGGGTTCCTATTGGAATTGGGATCCAAAGGAAACTTGGGCCTTTATTACTTGGACCATATTCGCGATTTATTTACATACTAGAAAAAATAAAAAATTAGAAGGTGTAAATTCTTCAATAGTGGCCTCTATAGGATTTCTTATAATTTGGATATGTTATTTGGGGATCAATCTATTAGGAATAGGACTACATAGTTATGGTTCATTTACATCTAATTGACTAAAAATGAGTAAAGAACCTGAGAAAGAAAAATATGGAAAGCATATAAATATATACGTTCCATAAATCGTTGAGAACCCTTTCAATCAAGTAATGTAATGATTCAAGGGGTTCTCACAAACAACAAACATATTCGATTATCATTTCAAATTTTGAAGTGAATCTAACGGAAAAATCTTTTTTTTATCTTTTTGATTCATTTATTCACAAAAATCATCCATCAAAAATTAGATAGAATAGCTTCAACCTTGTCAACCGAAAATGAGAAAATGAAATCTGGATAAATACCAATACCTATTATGGGTATAAGAATTGAAATCGAAATAAATAATTCTCTGGGCCCTGAATCAAAAAAAGAAGAGTTTGGTGTATTAAAAAATTTGTATCCATAGAACATCTGCCGTAAGATAGATAATAAATAAATAGGAGTTAATATAATTCCAATTGCTGTTACAAAAGTAATTAGTATTTTCATCATGAAAAGATATTTTTGACTAGTAATTATTCCAAAAAAAACTATCAATTCTGCAACAAAACCGCTCATGCCAGGCAATGCAAGAGAAGCCATTGATAAGATAGTGAAAATAGTGAATATTTTTGGCATTGGGATAGCCATTCCGCCCATTTCGTCAAGATAAAGAAGACGCAGTCTATCATAACTAGTTCCTGCCAAGAAAAAAAGGGCAGCGCCAATAAATCCATGAGATATTATTTGTAAAATGGCCCCGTTGAGACCAGTATCACTTATAGAATTTATTCCTATAATTATAAAACCCATATGAGATACCGAAGAATAAGCTATTCTTTTTTTTAAATTACGTTGACCAAAAGATGTTGAAGCGGCATAGATTATTTGAATAGAACCTAATATCATTAACCAGGGGCAAAATATGGAATGAGCGTGGGAAAAAAATTCCATATTAATTCGAACCAACCCATACGCTCCCATTTTTAATAAGATTCCGGCTAAAAGCATACAAGTGCTGTAATGTGCCTCTCCGTGGGTATCTGGTAACCATGTATGTAAGGGTATAATCGGCGATTTGACAGCAAAAGCAATAAGAAATGCCGTATATAATATTATTTCTAGTGCCACGGGATACGATTGATTAATTAATGTTTCAAAATTTAATGTTGGTTCATTAGAGCCATATAAACCGATACCCAGAATTCCCATTAATAAAAAAATAGAAGCTCCTCCAGTGTACAAAATAAACTTTGTAGCTGAATACAAACGTTTCTTTCCCCCCCACATGGATAAAAGTAGATAAACGGGAATTAATTCCAATTCCCACATGATGAAAAAAAGTAAAATGTCTCGAGAAGAAAATGGTCCGATTTGACCGCTATACATTGCTAACATCAGGAAATAGAATAATTGGTATTCTCGAGTAACCGGCTGAGCCGCTAAAGTGGCTAAAGTAGTTATAAATCCCGTCAGTAAAATAGGTCCTATAGAGAGTCCATCTATTCCTAATCTCCAGTAAAAATCAAAAAAATTGATCCATTTAGAATTCTCCGTCAGTTGAATTAGTGGATCATCCAATTGGAAATGATAACAAAATGCATAGGTTGTTAGAAGGAGATCGATTAAGCATATACAAATGCTATACCACCTAATTACCTTATTTCCCCTATGAGGAAATAAGAAAATGAAGGAACCTGCGGCTATTGGGAAAACAACAACTATTGTTAACCAAGGAAAATCATTCGTGATAAAAATAAGATACACTTGGGCCAGAAAAGCCCGTGCTCAAAATCAAATAGAAAATTTTTTTCTATTTGATTTTGAGCACGAGTTTTTGCCAGTAAAAAACGTATTCGTGTGGTGTTTTTTGAAACGTATCAATAAGCTAGACCCATACTTCGAGTTGTTTCATGCCATAAATAAACTCGAATACTTAAGAAATCTGTCGGACAAGCGGACTCACACCTCTTACAACCAACACAGTCCTCTGTTCTTGGGGCAGAAGCTATTTGCTTAGCTTTACATCCATCCCAAGGTATCATTTCTAATACATCTGTGGGACAGGCTCGGACACATTGAGTACATCCTATACATGTATCATAAATCTTTACTGAATGTGACATTATATCTATAGTAATTTTTGATGTTCAAAAATGAAAATTATCGATCTAGTAAACTCGTAAATGAATCGTATATTTATATACCAGATGAATCAATGATTTGTGATAATATTGTTAACTGTTAATAAAAAAGGCGTCTAGATAAATTTAGAAGAGGAAATAGAAGAGGACCAGGATACTTTGATTTCTTATGATTTAGGGAATGCAAACATGATATGATCATAAGTTGTGTCGAATAAATACTAAAATGAATTGATTAATATTACACTATTTGAAATTCTACTTTGTTTCTTTTTTATTAATTATGATATGATTCATGCTATTTATTCAACAAATTCGATTGATTGATACGGGTTGATTTTCTGTTACGAGCAATTGAGGAAACAATAGCCAGTCCGATAGCCGCTTCAGCGGCTGCAATAGCTATAACAAAAATTGAAAAAATATTTCCTTTTAATTGGCGATTATCAAAAAAATCAGAAAAAGTGACTAGATTTATATTCACTGCATTCAATATAAGTTCAAGACACATAAGGGCTCTAACCATATTTCGGCTCGTGATCAATCCATAGATACCAATAGAAAATAAATAGGCACTCAAAACAAGTACATGTTCGAGCATCATTGACCAACTCCTTATCAATTTTGATTCATTTCAATATGAACAACAATTCAACAGATTCAATTGACTAAAGAATATAACAAGTCTGCAACAAAAGAATATATTGGCAATAAAAAAAAAGAATTTCTACCTAAAAACTCTTTCACTTCACATTGAAAAAAAAAAAATACATATATATATATAGTCTTGATTTATATTAGTAGTTCTCTAAAGATTTCTTACTGGCGAGCTACGACAATTGCACCTATCAAAGAAACTAAAAGAATTATTGAAATTAGTTCAAATGGAAGAAAAAAATCTGTTGATAAATGAATTCCAATTTGTTGACTAGTACTTATCAAATCTTGTTCAATAATCTGATTTGGTCTTGTAGTCCAAATAATTCCGTACCATGATGTATCTGAAATAATAGTTATTAGTGAAACAAAAATACTTGTACAAACTATCAAAGTAATTCCATCCCCTATGGTCCAAAGATGAAAATCTTGGTAATATTCGGAACTATTCATGAACATCACAGCAAATATGATTAAAATGTTAATAGCTCCCACGTAAATAAGTAGCTGTGATGCAGCTACAAAATGCGAGTTTGCTAAAATATATAAGAAAGAGATACAAACAAGAACCAGTCCCAACGAAAAAGCAGAAAAAGGTTGGTAAGTATACTACTCCTAAACTTCCTAATATAAGACCCGATCCCAGAAAGACTAAAAGAAAATCGTGCAGCGTTTCAGGCAAATCCATTATATGTAAAAAAAAAAAAGACAAAGAAATCGAAAATTTCATGACCTTATTGATATGACCAGGAAAAAATTGTTATATACTTAATTTTTCTTTGCATTGAAAAAACCTAAGTAGTTTAAATTGATATAGTTACGGTTATATAATCAATGTCATTCCACTTAAACTACTCTTTATACGAAAGAGTAGTTTGAAACGATATTAAAACTAAAGTATAAAGGTAGATAGAACATATATAACCATTTGAACTAGTCTTTAAATTAAAGAATATTTCAAATTTCGATAATATATTTCTCTATTCTATTTAGAATATATTTCTCTAATAATTAGAGAATATTTCTAATCCAATATCGATTATATGATTCATTTTTTATACAATTTTTGAAAATAATTTTATTTCGATTATTCTATATATTCTATATATATTCTATATATATATAGAAATCTATATATATATAGAATATTCTTTTTTTTTTTAGAATTGTATTTTATTAAATTATAAAAATTGTCTTTTTTATTTGATTTGAATTGTTCGAATTGTATAATCATCAATTATTGACATTGGTAAACGGCCCAAAGCAATTTGATTATAATTCAATTCATGACGATCATAAGTTGAAAGTTCATATTCTTCAGTCATTGATAAACAATTTGTTGGACAATACTCAATACAGTACCACAAAAAATACAGATTCCGAATCAATACTGTAATTTAGCAATCGTTTCTTTCTAATATCCGTTTCCATTTTCCAATCAACAACGGGTAAATCTATAGGACATACACGAACACATACTTCACAAGCAATGCATTTATCAAATTCAAAATGGATTCGACCGCGGAAACGTGTCCTGATGTGATTAATTTTTCATAAGGATATTGAATAGTTACAGGTAAACGATTTGCGTGAGATAAGATAATCATGAAACTTTGACCAATGTACCTTGCAGCTCGGACTGTTTGTTGACCATAATTCATGAACCCAGTTTACCATAAGGAACATATCGTAAATATCTATGAATAGTTTTGTTTTATTTCTTTCTCTTATTTGAGACAAGTAATGAATATAGAAGATCCATCTTTTACAGCGAAAACAATTGAGACGAAGTTGTTAATAATAGATTACCGAGAGAAATAGGTAAAAGAAATTTCCATCCAAGATTTAATAATTGATCCATCTTAGCCTAGGCAAAGACCATCTTGTTATGATAGAAACAAATAAGAAAAAAATAGCTTTTAGCTAATGTAATAAAAGAGATCAATTGTAGTTCCAAAAAACTCCGTATGTTTTATTTATTTCAAAAAATTCAGAAACAAATATGTACGGAATTAGAGATATTTGAACGCCCAAGTAAAGAACTGTTACAAATAATGAAGAAATTAAAAGGTTTAAATTAGGAAGCAACGTAAAATAAACCAAATCTAATACCTGAGTATTCTGTTTGATAACCAGCTACTATTCTTCTTCTGCTTCTGGTAAATCAAAAGGTAATCTTTCACATTCTGCTAGCGAAGAAATTAGAAAAACGATGAAACCCATAGGTTGACGCCACAAATTCCAACCCCAAAAACCCTTATTTTGCTTGCGCATCAACTATATCAACTGTACTTAAACTGTTAGATAATCCTAGTCGGTGATAACATTACTGTTCCCATCTCTATTACAGAACCGTACATGAAATTTTCACCTCATACGGCTCCTGGAAAGCCTTAAGTAAATCTAAGGACCGGGTCAATTATTTCTCTCTTGCTATATCCCTAAGATATAGAAGATGAAAATAGATCGAACGGTTCTGAATTAGACCAATTCAATTCTGTCTGTTCTAGAAATAACGAAATAAGAAAGAGAAATATAGTTTAATAAAGATCCAATGTAAGGCAACTTCTGAATTGATCTCATCCCTCAAAAAATAAAAATTTTGTTGAGTAATAACTGAATTCTTCAATAAAATACTCTTTTATAATTCTCAATAGCCCTCATGATTTTGAATTACGAAAAAGAATTAAACATTCGTTTCTTAATTATGATTTGATCTCCATGTAATATGGATATGGATATAAGAAATCAAAAACGAAAAATAGATTTCTCTTTCGTTTTTGATTTCTTATGTTTTTTTTTTCGTTCCTATTCTTCTTTTTTGTGCTATGAAAAAGGGACTTAAAAAATTTTAAAGGATTTTTTCGTTTCCTGATAGTCATTTATTTAATGAGTGGATGGAAGCATACTCTGGATCGGAGTTGTGGGGAGTACTGCTTTATTTTTTCTACCAACTTAAAGCCCCAATTAGTATTCTTTTTATATTCTGCGTAAATTGTCTTTTGGATAATTTACAAAATCTGTGTTACTAATCCTTTGTGTATCTTGGTGTTTCTAACCATCCACTCTTTTTTATTAATCCCCCTTATTTATATTAATATAATCTATGAGAATTCATAAAAATGGTAACTAAAACTCAATAAGGTTGGTCTTTAGAGCCCGCTTCAAACAGGATGACAAATTATCCAATCTTGGGTTAAATGGCCTCTTCTGTTTATAATTTTATTTCATTCTTATACATAGAAAATGAGACTCAATATTTTTACTGCCATTAAAAAATCATCATACTATCTATTAACTAGAAGTAAAGAAAGTATTCTGAAATTCTATTCAATATAAGCTGTTTTATTTCACTCATATAACTATCTAATTTAGTTCTTCAATCGGAGAAAAATAAAGATAATGAAGGTTTCTATTCAATTGATTCGCCTCCTTTCCTATATAGTACTATAAAGAGAGGAGCATAGCAATAGCATCGAATAACTTTTTTGGTTTCAACGATCGCACGTAGAGATATTGATAAGACACATAGAGTTAATGGTATTTCATAACTAATCGATTGAGCAGCAGCTCGTAGACCACCCAAAAAGGAATATTTATTATTTGAGCCATATCCTGACATAAGAAGTCCAATGGGAGCAATACTCGAAATAGCAAATCAATAAAAAAACACCTAACTTGAAATCAGATAAAACAAAGTTATAGCCAAAGGGAATTACTGAATAACTTATTAGAATTGATATTATTGATATGGATGGTCCAATACTGAATAAACGAATATCTCCCCTAGATGGAATAAGATTCTCTTTGAATAGTAGTTTTGTTCCGTCTGCTAGAGCTTGAAGAATTCCAAAAGGACCAGCGTATTCTGGTCCAATACGCTGTTGTTACCCCTGCTGATATTTCTCTTTCTAACCATACAATTGCTAGTACACTTATTGTGATTCCCAAGATAAGAATCAAAATTGGTACAAGTATCCATAGAATTCCATAGACCTCTTTGAAAGATTCCAATCCGGAAAAGGAGTTTATATCTTGGACTTCCGTTGTATCAATTCTCATTTCAACGATCAACTTCTCCCATAATGATATCTATGCTACCTAGTATTGTCATAATATCAGCAATTTCATTCTTTTAACTAATTGAGGAAGAATTTGCAAATTGATAAAACCAGGTGGACGAATTTTCCATCTCCAAGGAAAACCATTCTGATCTCCTATTAGAAAAATTCCTAATTCTCCCTTGGGGGCCTCACTCTCACATAAAGTTCTTGTTTCAGGCAATTCAAAAGTAGGAGACGATTTTTTACCAATGAATCGATATTCAAAATCATTTCCATTCTGGCTCCTTTTCTCTATCAAAGCAGCGGATTTCAAAAATTTTCATAAGGCCTCCCCTGGAATTCCTTCCAAAGCCTGTTGAATTATTTTTATGGAATCCACCATTTCACCAATTCGAACTAAATAACGAGCTAATGAATCTCCTTCTTTTTGCCATTGAACTTCCCAATCCAATTCTCGTAACACTCATAATTATCAACTTCACGTAGATTCCCATTGTATTCCGGAAGCCCGAAGCTTCCGGAAGCCCGAAGCATCGGTCCTGATAACCCCCAATTTATAACTTCCTCTCTACCAACAAAACCTACTCCTTCAACCCGTTCTAAAAAAATTGGATTTCGCGTAATAAGTTTTTGATATTCAATAACCCTTGTTAAAAAATAATTGCAGAAATCAAAACATTTATCTATCCAACCATAAGGTAGATCAGCGGCTACCCCCCCAATACGAAAAAAATTATGCATCATTCTCATACCTGTCGCAGCTTCGAATAGATCATATATTAATTCTCTTTCTCTAAAAATATAGAAAAAAGGGGTTTGTGCACCAATATCTGCCATAAAAGGTCCCAACCATAGTAGATGAGAAGCTATACGACTTAACTCCAACATAATTACTCGTATATAGCTGGCTCTTTTAGGTACTTGAATATTTCCCAATTGTTCCGGCCCGTTTACAGTTATTGCTTCTGTGAACATAGTCGCTAAATAATCCCAACGTGTTACATAAGGCAGATATTGTATAATTGTTCGGTTTTCCGCTATTTTTTCCATACCTCTGTGTAAATAACCCAATATTGGTTCACAATCAATAACATCTTCACCATCCAGAGTAACAATAAGTCGAAGAACACCATGCATCGATGGGTGTTGAGGCCCCATATTTACTATCATGAGGTCTTTTCTTGTAGCTGGGATATTCATAGGTTTTTCCTCGATTCATTCTTCCATGAATCGTTCAAAAAAAAAAGTTCATCAAAATTCAGTATCTAATAAATCGAATAATTGAAAATGATTCTTTAAATTACCTAATTTGTGAATCCCGAATACCCAACCGATTTATTAAATTTTGATAACGTATTTTGTTTTTCTTTGACAAATACGACAATAGTCGTTTCCGTTTTCCCAGAATTATACGTAAACCTCCTTGAGATAAATCGTCTTTTGGGTGTAATTTAAAATGTGAAGTAAGTCTTTGTATTTTATTAGTGAAGTTGAATACTTGAAATTCAACCGATCCCGGGTTTTCTTCTTCTTTTTTTTTTTGTGAAATAACAGGTATAAATGAATTTTTTATCATAAAATGAAAGCTTTTCTTTCCCCCTCCTTTTTGGTAGATATTTTTATTGATCAGTAATAGTAATGACACTCATTTTGAATTTTTTATATCAAATTTTACCTTAATTTATTTAACAATTTTCACAATTCTGAATTTTTTTTTTTCAAATTCCTTATTAAGGAATGTAATTCAAATAGAGAATAAATACTATATTTATGTATTCAAAAAATAAAAAATTCTATTGTCTTGTATTTAAAAAATAAAAAAAAAAAAGACAATTTTGATTTATTCATTTTTCTATTGATTTATTTCTATCTAATGGAGACATCATTGAAGTCGTATCAATCCCACAATGCGTGTGCGCGTTTATTTTATTTATTGCAATTATCAATTATATGTGAACATATATATATATATATAAATAAATATTTATTTATATATATATATATATGTTCACATATCAGATATCAGATAGATATCTGAAATATTATGATAATGATAAATAGAACAAAAATCTAGATTTTCAATCGAGGATACATATGTATTCTTAATATACTGAAACGGCTTCCATTATGTGTATCAAACCAATAGCGGTTCATACAAGCTAAATCTTCGAATCGATAATTTGGCCAAAGAAAGAATTTTAAAGTCATTAGTTTTTTTGTATCGCTATCAATATCTTCATTTTGAGTCAAAACTTCAGAAGAATTATTTCGTTTTTTCTCAGTGTCATTTATTGTGTTTCTATGCACAGTATTTCTATTCTGTGGGTTCAAACAAATTAGAATTCTCAATTCTCTACGGCGTCTAGTGGACAAAAGATTTTCAGGAACAAGTAAATCATAGTTTCTTTTCAAAATTTTACGTTTGTGCCTCAATGATATGCTTATGGTTTGATATATAAAAAATTGTTCATAGTTTTTTCTAGAAATACGAATAGGTTCAATAAAAAACATTAGGTTGTCCCTCAATTCCTCTGTGTCCCTACATTCTGTATAACAAGTGTCCTTCATCTGCAGACGCGCCGTAATTTCAAAATCGAGGTCTGCCTTTTTTATAGACATTATGAAAAATTGTTTTAGATTTTTCAATCTAACCAGGAGACAATATAAGTTGATATTATCCATTAGTGTTTCTTGGACGGGAGTCTTACAGTGCAAATAAAAACCAAAATATTTATCTAGTAAGAAATTTTGTTCGCCATTTAGATCCTTCCTGTATCTAGTTATACTATACCGAGTGTCCCTATAATAGTTTGAGAGATATGATTTGAGATCTGCTTGCTTCCCGTATTCTTTCTTTTCTAACTTTAACTTGGCTACATCAGTAATGTTTTTGTTTCCATAAAACTGCACAAAAAAGAAATTCATTGGTAAGATCCAAGGATTCTTCTTATATGCACTTAATTTTGAAAAGAACCCAAATCTCGGAGTCAATAATTTCTGATTCGTTTTGGAATTCTTTTTTCTTTTTCCCATCCAATTTAGATACTTTCTATTCAGATTTTTTTCCATTGTTTCCATATCCATATCTATAATACCATCTTCTGCTATATAATTTTGGATAAAGCTATCGCCCATTATATCAAATAATTCTTTTTTATTTTTAGGTATGTTGTAATTAATCGTTTGGTTTTTGTTTGCTTGCAATGGTGATTTATATCCATAAATATAGGATTTTTTGTTATCTGCATAATTTATATATTGATAGGAGAAAAGATCATATCCATATTGTTTTTTTATTTTTTTTTTTTTTTCTAATAAATCTACTTGTTGTTTTTTTTGTTTTTTGTAAAAAATGAATTGGTTTTTTTCAGATGAATCATATTCAACTAAATTTTTCTTTTGAGCCACGCGATGTTCATGGATTCTCTTCCTCCACTTTTGTGGTACTAATTTTGACCATCCGCTCTGAGGTAAAGCATATTGATAATGAACCTTTAACCAATTTATCCATTGATTCATTATAGAATCGGGACGGTTCTTATGTCTTAATTTGGAATTTAATCTTCCTCCTTGTATTCTAAAAAAATAATCTTTTATTTCATTCTTAAGAGAACAAAGATCTTCCATGAGATTCAAAAATAGATCTTAACTTATATTTATATCCATTACTAACTTGTGATAATTTAAAAAATACATAGGCTTGTGACAAAGAAGATACATCACAAGAATTCTGTGAATTCATATCTGTAATATTCCAAGATTTGTCTATAATCGACATAAATGGAATTATACTTTCATTTGTTTTATGAACTCTTTGTTCATTTTTTTTTTTAGTGTAAATGGAAATAAATACATTTACAATTTTGTCTGTTAATTCAATAATATTAAGAAAACGTTGTCCAGACATCATAATAATACGAGTGATAGAGAAAACGATCTCTATGTATATCCTTCCCATTAAAATTTGAAAAAAAAAATAGGATTTACGGATTAATCGAACGGTTCTTCTTTTTAATATTTTCAAACTATTTTTTAGTAATTCTAATCTTTTAGCATCATAAGTAGTTTTGGTAGAATTCAAATTAATCTCTAAAGTTATAACCCCCTCTTTTTTTTCTTCTGTCATTTTTTCTAGTTGTTTTAAGATTGTCTTTGTTTTAACATTAAGATCTTTTATCCTTTTTTCTGTGAAATTTGTCCAATTCATAGATTGAATTAGAACGGGCGATTCCTCAATCATTGGATTACTCTTACTGATTGTTGAATTTTTTTTGCTTTCACTCAATTCATCTCTTTTTTTGAACCTATTTTCGATTTCTTCTAACACGATTCGAGACCCCTTTTTTCTTTCATTAAAAACTTTTAGAACTAGAAAAAAACGATTTTTCAAATCTTTTTTCAATTGTTTTTTTATTTTTTTTAAAATGGGACCCAAAAATAAAAAAGGGTTTGGGACATGATCATCAAGGTACGATTCGACTTGTGTTCCATAACCTGTTAAAAACCATAAGTTTTTTTCTTTCAGTGGATCTTTTTTTTTTTCAGTAGATTTTTTTTTTTTTTCAGTAGATCGTACCTTATTGTGCCACGGTTTCAGAACAAAAGGGAATAAGATCCTTATCTGAATACCCTCCCAGAACCAGTTTGTTGGCAACGCGGTGTGAGATACTGGAACGCCCTGATAGGTGCAGTAAATATGGACTTCTTTTCTCCAATCCCTCAAATCTTCTGACCATTCAGGATTTTGAAATAATAGTATACGAATGATATTTTTTGTGATTATCAATGAAGGTAATAGAATATATTTTCTAAATATTGATTGGAATAGTAATACAAAACTTCTGATTATTAGACCATAGAGAATGCTCTCCCAGGCTTCTTCGATTTGTCTAAGTCTTATTTCAGACTCGTCTTTGTTTTCCTCTATCTCTTTCTGTTCTATCGTTTTCTCAAACGCCAAAAATTCCGAATTATCAGTACCCGGTTTCCTGAAATATTCTTTCAAATATTGGGAGATATCATAGACAAGATCACCAAACAAGAACGCGTAGTCGCCCATTATCTCCAAAAAAAGAGGGGAGTGTGCAGTTCCTTGAAAGAGTTTATAAGTTACTGTTTTACGCCTTTGAGGGCGCATAGATCCTCTGATTAGGTCTCGGCAATAATCTGGTTCGCGTGAATAATGAACTACAGCAAATTCAGTATTTCTGTCCGGTTCAGCACTATTCTGATTGTCATTAGAATCTGTTTTACTATTAAAAAGAACTATACGGTCAGCTTTTGGGGAACGAATCTGAGACTCCTTTGGACTCGCGTCCATCAATACCGCCAATTCGTCGACTAAGTCGTATGACCATCGAGGAACTTCTTTACTTATTTCGTTTATTTCACTACATAGTTTTCTATTAAAAATTGTATTATTAGTAGGATCAGTTCGAATTGCGTCCAATAATAATTTTCTTTTTGTTTTTTTTTCTTCGGAATATATTTTTACTTGTTCATGTTCTGGAAATAAATAAAGTCCGTCAAAATTCAAACTTGATACTGATTTTTCCGAAAATTTACTGATTAAGTTAAAAAAAAAACCAATTTCATTTAATAATAATTTTCTATCAAATTGATCTATTTTCTGTTCAAATTCTGGATCATTACTATTAATAGAAAGAAGGAGACCATGAATCTTATTTATCAAAATGTAGTTTGTTGTGTCAGTTTCATTTGGAATGAAGGGTGAAAAGCCTTTTTGGATTTCTCCACGAACGCGTCCATTCAAGAAAGGATCATATATTTTAGTTAAGTATTTTGTTTTCCTATTATCATCAGACAATCTAATTCGATTTTCAAATACATCCACAGGACTAAATTTAATAGATTTATTATCTATCATTTTTGCCCTTTGAAAAAATTCATTGATTAGTTTATTTCCTTTTTCTTTATTAACAGAGCTCCAATAATTAGACAATTCATTATCATTATAGGAGGTTTTATCTCTTCTGAAGAGATCCATTTTTTTTTCCATGATTTTCAGAAAAGTAGATAAATGAGGTGGATACGTGAAAGATATTCGTTTTTTTCCATCACTTTGACATACCTGAAAAAAAAATTGTGAATTTTCATCTCTTACAACCCTTTCAAAGTGATCATTTTTTATATATCGCAAAGGCCTATTCCATTTTCGATAATCGAAAAGAGTAGTTACAAGAGATTTTTCCAACGGGGCGAGTTTTTTGTTGAAAGTATTCTCTTTTTTATCAGAAAGATAAACAGTAATATCTTCTTCTTCTTCGTTAGTTTCTTCCTTTTCCCAATCTATTGCAGCTTTGACTTCCTCCAGGTCCCTGTCATCGTATCGCATCATTTCCTCAATATAATAATATGGGAGCGGTGTTCTGCCTAAATAGTGTGCAAAGCTAACAAATGAAAAAACAACAAATATTTGCCCCACATAATTTCGCAATTGTAGGAGAATGTATTTATCAAATTTCATAGTTATCTTATATTTGATCGACTTTTTGTGCTGTAACCAGACTAATACCAATCCAATACATTTCATTAAAAAGATGTGACCTATTAACCACCCAACAAAACTACTTGTTAAGAATAACAATTTATTGTTGGATCGAAACAGATAAATGTTCATTAATCTTATTAAGATTGAACTTGGCAAAAGAAAGGGGTTTAATAACTGAAAAAAAAGATTGTTAAAGAATACTTTAACAATCCTAAAATGACGTATTGAATTTGGATTCTTGTATTCAGAATCCAGTTTGGATCCCGAACCCAAATAGTAGTGTTTGTCATTTTTGTGGACAAAATTAAAGAAAAGATACGGTAGAGTTAAGACTGTTATTGTATGAGGTCTACTCAATGCCAAATGCAAAGGCGCATAAT
>CATIWC010003071.1:147500-152500 GCA_948472305.1 Vicia faba
ATACTAAACTAAAAAAAATAGAATCTTACTATATGATATATGAATTCAAATTCTTGTTTATCAAATAAGTTTTTTATGGATCAAAAAATATTTGAGAAATTATGAATTATTAGAGAAATGAAAAAAATAGTATTCTAGGTAACTGGTAATTCAAATAATTGAGATCCGTATCTTAAAATTATTCCGATTGTGATTATATGTTATATACTAGAATATCAAAGAAATATAGAATATTCTATATTTCTTTGATATTCTAGTATTTATTTGATTAGATTATGATATAGTAATTGTGTTATGAAGAGCTAATAGTAAATAGTAAATAGTTAATAACTAGGATCCCGGTAGTTTAGGAAAGAATTCTGAGAAATGCACAATTTGTGTTCTGAGAGCCCGCTTAGCTCAGAGGTTAGAGCATCGCATTTGTAATGCGATGGTCATCGGTTCGATTCCGATAGCCGGCTTTTTTCTCTCTATTTTTTTTTTTTCATTTTTGACAGAAGGGATAATCTCTTTTTTTTTTAGGAAAAAAAAAGAATAGGGTGTTCCTTTTCTGTAGAACAAATCAAGAAAATAACCGCCTTTTTTTTATTTATATAGATATACAATAGAATTAAATTCGGATCCTGATAGAATCTTTCCAATTCTTCTTTGTACTACACTATATTTAGAATATTTTTTGTCATTTAGTTTAGTTTTAATTTTTCTTTATGAAATTTTCCATTTAACAAAAAAGGAGTGTTTATGTCACGTTACAGAGGGCCTCGTTTGAAAAAAATACGCCGTCTGGGGGCTTTACCAGGACTAACCAGTAAACAGCTTCCAGTTGGAAGCGAACAATCGCGCTCCAGTGAAAAAAGGGAAAAAAGGGAAAAAAGGGAAAAATCTTACTATTCTATTCGTTTAGAAGAAAAACAAAAATTGCGTTTTCATTATGGTCTTCCAGAACGCCAATTGCTGAAATATGTTCGTATCGCTGGAAAAGCGAAAGGGTCAACCGGTCAAGTTTTACTTCAATTACTTGAAATGCGTTTGGATAACATACTTTTTCGATTGGGTATGGCTGTGACTATTCCTCAAGCCCGTCAATTAGTTAACCACAGACATGTTTTAGTTAATGGTCGTATAGTAAATATACCAAGTTATCGTTGTAAACCTGAAGATATTATTACAGCCAAGGATGAACAAAAATCTAGAACTCTGATTCAAAATTCTCTTCAATCAGCCCCCCGCGAAAAATTGCCAACCCATTTGACTCTTGATCCATCCCAATATAAAGGATTAGTCAATCAAATAATAGATAGTCAATGGGTTGGTTTGAAAATTAAGGAATTGCTGGTTGTAGAATATTATTCTCGTCAGACTAAAACCTAGTTCAAATAACAAGAATTTTGATCCGAGTATTTTCCCCCATTCGTGTATAGAAGTGGGTATAGGAAAATTGTTATTCCTTGCCCACTTTATCCACAATTTTCTATATTACATAAACAAAAATCTTATCTATTATTATTTCAAACATTGAGGTCAGTAACATTGATGAACTTGGTAAGGGTGCGGAAAGAGAGGGATTCGAACCCTCGGTAAACAAAAAGCCTACATAGCAGTTCCAATGCTACGCCTTGAACCACTCGGCCATCTCTCCTACATAATGATTATGCCCCTAAACCGAGTGAATAGTGAGGCATTTATATCCCATTTGCGTACGCGCACACAATCAATTGAAACTAAAAAAATAGAAATAGAAAGAATTTTTTTTT
Source organism: Vicia faba (assembly GCA_948472305.1). Classification (NCBI taxonomy): domain Eukaryota; kingdom Viridiplantae; phylum Streptophyta; class Magnoliopsida; order Fabales; family Fabaceae; genus Vicia; species Vicia faba. The sequence continues at coordinate 149,255 of CATIWC010003071.1, forward strand.
TTTTTGAAAAAAAAACCTACTTCAAGGCCTACCGTAGAATAAAGTAATTTGATTAAGAAGTCCATTTTTACGTTATTTCGTACTGTATTGTACAATTCCTCTGTTTGGGGAATTATTTTATCATGCTAAAATTTTAGAATGGATTGCTACCTATGACTAGATCTCGGATAAATGGAAATTTTATTGATAAGACCTTTACCATTGTAGCCAATATCTTATTACGAATAATTCCGACAACTTCTGGAGAAAAAGAGGCATTCACTTATTACAGAGATGGTGCGATTTGATTATTATTATTCTTTTTTTTTACCGATCTCAGTCTTAGGAGAAAGATACATTCTTCAGAGAGAAATAAAAAAATTTTGAAAAAAAACCTACGCTTGCTGAAGGTGAAGTTTGGAAATAAAACGATTAATCCCTTCTGTCGTGTATTCCCGATTAATGCATCCTCAATATGCTTCAATTTTAGTATAGTATTAAGCGAAAGGTTATACCTATTTATACCTATGTATGGGGTTAGGTTAATCCTACTCCACTAGTACCAATAGGCGGCATGGGGGAAGAAGCACTACGCTAGGGAATCAACAACAGGAGAAAACTTTGTAAAAAAAATCCTTCCTTTCTTATCGGGATCGGGACTAACTAGAATGGTTGGGACAATAAACATCCATCTCGTTCGTATTTTGGATACCCATATAACCATCGAAGACTGTTGAAGTGACTAATTCCGGGAAATGAAGCGGCGTTGAGGACAAATAAATTGTTGAAGTTACTATATTATCCAGTAATAACTTACTAAATGTTAATAAAAGATCCTTTACAGAAAGGTTGGCTAGAGATTTCGTGTAAAAACACTAGTCCCGCTCAGTTGATAATGAGAATATTGCAATCTTTTTTGATTGGATTCCATGGATGATTATCATTATCCACATAAAGGAGGAGCCGTATGAGATGAAAATCTCACGTACGGTTCTGGAACGGAGATTCTTTGAACCGAATGACGACCGTAACGGATGTCGGCTCAATCTGAAGGAAATTATGCGGAAGCTTTACAGAATTATTATGAGGCTATGCGACTGGAAATTGATCCCTATGATCGAAGTTATATACTTTATAACATAGGTCTTATCCACACAAGTAACGGAGAACATACAAAAGCTTTGGAATACTATTTTCGGGCACTCGAACGAAACCCTTTCTTACCTCAAGCTTTTAACAATATGGCCGTGATCTGTCATTACGTGCGACTATCTCCACTATAGAAAGAAAAAAGAAAAGAACCTCCACTAATAGTAAGAAATACTAGACAAAAAAAGAAAAATAGGCTTTCTACATATATATCCGTTCGAAACAACGCTTTTTATGAGCTGTAGCAAAGAAAGAAACTTCATAGAAGTAAAAATCTGAAGAAATAGAATATATATGCCTAGATACTTTTTTCTATGGATAAAAGATCTAATTGATAGAGGAAGCACCGTAAAGATCAATTCACAAGGTTTTTGGCCGATACAACAAGAACTGCTTACTTATATGATGATAGATTAGGAATCGACTTATGTAATAAAGTGGATCCCCTAAGGTTTTGAGCAGCGGTGTAGTATCAGATCCCAAAGAGAGTAACTCTTTTCTTATGAAGAAAAGTCTTTCTCAAGGATTCTATAGAAATATATATATCATATATGAAATATATGAAATGATATATGAAATCGAGATAGTTACCTTTCAGAAAATTCGAATAAGAACGTTAGTGTGAATGTCGATGCTTTATTCTTCAGAAGGTAGGAAAAAAGATAAAACTAAAAACAAAGGGTTAAATTGAATTATTAATCCAAATTCAAGTTTAAAACTCATGTAATTAACCTCTTTTCTTGTTATTAACTCCAGAAAAAATAGAAGATCAAAAGAATTGACTGTTGAGCCGTATGAGTCAGGAAACTCTCAAGTACGGTTCTAAGGGAAGGATTTTACTCACCTATTCCGACCGCGGAGAACAGGCCATTCGACAGGGAGATTCTGAAATTTCAGAATCTTGGTTTGATCAAGCTGCTGAATATTGGAAACAAGCTATAGCCCTTACCCCTGGTAATTATATTGAGGCACAGAATTGGTTGAAGATCACAGGGCGTTTTGAATAAGAACAGTCTTTTTATTATTTTATTTTTTTTATTCGAATTCTAATATTATTCTCTATATTTTATTCTTTAATAGAGAATAAAATATAGAGAGAATCCATTATATATATTGAATTTTTTATAGTTTATTGCCCCCATCAGTCAAATAAAAGGGTCCGTTGAGCACCTCACTGCTATGTCATAATAGATCCGAACACTTGCCCTGGATTAACTTCCGGATCATAATTGTTCTAGTGAATAACTAAAGAAAATATAGAATAGATATATGGGAGATAGAAGAGAAAGATATTCAATATAAACATCTCTCATAAGTTCATTAATTATGTTTTCTGTTGGCGGGTCTCTTTGTATGTGTTGTCCGGAAAGAGGAGGACTCAATGATTATTCGTTCGCCGGAACCAAAAGTCAAAATTTTGGTAGATCCAGAAGTCAAAATTTTGGTAGATAGGGATCCCATAAAAACTTCTTTCGAGCAATGGGCAAAACCTGGTCATTTCTCAAGAACAATAGCTAAGGGACCTGATACTACTACTTGGATCTGGAACCTACATGCTGATGCTCATGATTTCGATAGCCATACTAGTGATTTAGAGGAAATTTCCCGAAAAGTATTTAGTGCTCATTTCGGCCAACTCTCCATTATCTTTCTTTGGCTGAGTGGCATGTATTTCCATGGTGCTCGTTTTTCCAATTATGAAGCTTGGCTAAATGATCCTACTCACATTCGACCTAGTGCCCAGGTGGTTTGGCCAATAGTGGGCCAAGAAATATTGAATGGTGATGTAGGCGGAGGTTTCCGCGGAATACAAATAACCTCTGGTTTTTTTCAGATTTGGCGAGCATCTGGAATAACTAGTGAATTACAACTCTATTGTACTGCAATTGGTGCGTTGGTCTTTGCAGCCTTAATGCTTTTTGCTGGTTGGTTTCATTATCACAAAGCTGCTCCAAAATTGGCTTGGTTTCAAGATGTAGAATCCATGTTGAATCACCATTTGGCAGGTCTACTAGGACTTGGGTCTCTTTCTTGGGCGGGGCATCAAGTACATGTATCTTTACCAATTAACCAATTTCTAAATGCTGGAGTAGATCCCAAAGAGATCCCACTTCCTCA
>CATIWC010003072.1:0-109139 GCA_948472305.1 Vicia faba
TAACTGTGAACTTCGTCTAAAAACTCCGTGATTTACAAACCAAGACTTGGTTCAAGGAGAATTCAAAATATCTTCGTAATCCATAAAAACACCAACCAACAACTACGAACTACGAATTGGGACTCTGATCCTAATAAGAGGATACATAGGCATACACTAAAATCGTGGCGAGTTCCCCTAATAAAAATTAAAACCCTATTTCCTAAACTGTAAATATAAACCCCAGTATCCTTGTGAACAAGGTAGATGAGGGGTTCCTCACACCTTACCTTCATCTAAAAACGAGTCAACAACTTAGAATCTCTGACCAAATTAGGGTTATCCTTTATATTCCCTTTCCTAGGATAAAAATTAATGGTGGCGGCTCTCATTTTAAAACCAGTTATAACATACTGCAACCCGTATGATCGCGTGTATAATAGCCGAACTCATAGAGATCAGCATGCATCTTCACTAAATCACCTTTAACCAGGTTGATATCAAAAATCCTGAAATCCCCGGGACAACCAGAAACCATATTTACAGCACCTCCACCTCCATGCTAGGGTAGTGGATTATCTTTCACATTGGGACCAACATCTTTAAAAGACAGGAGACTAGATCTTACCATCTTTTACACTTCAGACTTCAATGGATAATAGTTCTCAATGTTGTGCCCATGGGCTCCTTGATGAAAAGCACAAGTATGATCCTCCTTATAATTCCATGGAAAAGTTGAAGGTATAGCAAGGGGAGGCCTAGTCAAAACCAATTTCATTTGAATCAAATCCGAAAACAATTCTACATAACTCATTTGAATCAAAAGCTTCTCTTTTCCAACCTTGCCCTTGATTACTTTGTTGCGGTGCACTTTGATAGACAACAACAGTGGAAGCCACATTGACAACTGTAGTTACAGCGGCTACTTGTTGTTGATTCTGATGACGTCTTCTTGTAGGTATAACCCTTCTTTCTTCGGCAACAACATTGGTTTCACTTTCTATCTTCTTAGAAAACCCATATGATGATTTCTTTGTTCCACTAGAACCTTCATCTTTTGACAGTCATCCTTCTCTGACAGCTTCTTCTAGACGGACACCCATACTTACCATCTCAGTGAAATCACTTGGTGTACTTGCAACCATTCTTTCATAGTAAAGTGAACCCATGGTTTTTAGGAAGACCTTAGTCATTTCTTTCTCTCCCATTGGGGGCACCACTTGGGTACCAACCTCACGCCAACATTGCACAAACTCTTTAAATGATTCTTTATCTTTCTGAGCCATTGCTGTTGTTGTAACCCAAAATTTTCCCTCTCATTTTACTCAACACATGCCCATTGAGGTCCTTAACTTGCTCAAGGATGCCCAAGAGTTGACCAGACAAACCCTCTCCTGAGGCAATGTACCTCAAACTAGGGTTTCCATTTTCATTAGGATGGTTGAAGTACAAAGGTCCCAAATGCTTTCCATGGTCCTAATATGTTCTCAAGATCATCCATGTCAAGTTTCATACCTTGCACAAGAAGTTTGCTCAGTCAACTGCACAGATGCCTGAAAATCAACTATACTAGGTCAAAAGTCAATTGTGGCCCACATACAGTCAAACTTCAATATTTTTGGTCAACATCAACATTTTGAAGTGATATTCATCATTGATCAAGGGTTGATCATGACTCTTCAAGGAATGCCCCAAATTCATCAAAACCCAGAAGTTGCTAAATTAGGGTTTCATATGAAAAGTCAACCAAACTTTGACCAAGCATAACTTCTTCATACTTTATCATAAATTTTCCATACAAGGCTCATTTGGAAGAGGATGCAATTACCTACAATTAATCTTCAGCCCACAAGTTCAAAATATGCACTCATCAAAATATATGAATTTCTACATTATAGGTCCTTTTGAAAAGTCAACAAAAACACCTTTTGGGTCAAAGCTTCTTACATGAACATGGAAGACCCAATTGAGATGAGACCAAAAGGGTTGTTTAGGAGACATCCCAAGATTTCTAAAAAGTCAAATAAAACCTCTCTAGGGTTAAAATTGGAGGAGACATGCGTTGTCAAAGTTGACCATTTTTGCAAAATTGCCAAAAGTCAAATGTGCACAAAAATACATTTTTTGTCAAATGGGACTAGTTTTTCATGATTGAATCTTGCTTGTGACATGGTCCAAGACCCGAATAAGCATCTACACTTTATTTGCTTCATTATTTATTTTATTTTGATTTTTTATCATTTAAAATTCAAATTAAATCAAATAAATTGCAAAAAAAATACAAAAGATTGATTTTTGATCTGATTTTTTGTAGGAATCAAACCCAATTAGGCTGACAAATCATATCTAAAACGTGCAAAACAAATTGAATCAAAATTGGCATGATTAGGCTTATTTTGGAAACATATCATACAAGAGAAAAACCAAATCAAATCTTGATGATCTTCAAAGATACAAGGGATTTTTGTTGACCTAATGTGTTCTAGTATATATGCTGAACATAACCAAGCCATAAAAACAAGGATTGCAGGTCGTGAGAGCACAAAGCAAAACTGAAAAAAATGATAAAAAGTGGTGATATGTTTTCCATCCTAGAGGGAAATTCAAAGCATTTCAAAGCTACCAATCGATTCCTGGACATCTCCAGAACGCGTTCCAATCATTTTCCAGTCCTCCCAAGTACAGAAATAGGACATACGATCGTCACGGTTTACTTCTTTTTCAAAATCCGATTATTATGATTCTGGCATCATGAACATGTTTTAATGGTATATTTGTGTTTGTTGTCATGTTTGCAACATGTTGGATTGGTTTAATTAATGTTTTGAGGCATACACTGATGAATGCCATGGCTAGGGTTTGAAGTCACATTTTAGGGCTTCTTGATAGAGGTGAAATTGGCCCAAGAAAAGAGTACCATGATGCTCGTGGCATCAAGACGAGTTGACCCATGTACTCACCCTTAATTTATCATGCGTTTTCTTGATTTTTGAAGCTTGCAAGGTTTTAGCTATGGAGTCCTGGCCGTAGGTAAAAGTATTTAGCCTAATACGAGGGACAAGGAAGAAGAAGATAACGTGGATGGATATCATTGGTCTATTTGAATCTGGCGCGCATTTTTTCTTTTATTCAGATTAGCCATTTTGTTTTATATATCATTCATTGCTTTTATTATTATTACAAATAAGAACATGTGGTCTAGTGGCAAAGGCGCATGTTGGAAAGCAAAAGGACCTGGGTTCGATTGCAGGTCCCAGTGTTTTGTGGTTTTCTTCATATTTAACTGCAGATCATGTACACCATGCTTCCAATTGCCTACCATGTGCCCCAGCAATCCAGCCAATGGATTATCACCATCACAAATCCAGTGTCCCACACATCAAGGAGCATGGTAGACCATCAGAAGGGAATTCCACTTGATCCCACACAAGGATTGGGCTCAACAGTTAATGGGCTTGTAAATTCAGCAATACACCCCCTGGATTGCTTTCACAAACATGCCCATTCTTTTCTTTTCTATTTTAATTTTTCTTATTTTAATTATTTCATTAATAATTTTCTTTTTTACAAAAAATAACACAAAATCAGTTTTTTATTAAATAAAAAAATCACAAAAAACCTAAAAAATCTTTTTTTCATAAAAAATATTTTGTTTCTTTAATAAATTAATTAGTTTAATTAAAATTATGGAAAATTTAATTCCTTTTTTATAATTTAAATTAATTAGAAATTAGGGTTTTAATTTATACATAACCTAATTGATTTTTCTCAAAAAATAACCTAAATAATTTTACAATTAGATTTTTATGTTTCCTAAATTATTCTCGCATTTAATTCGTCGCGCGCATTTTTTTAATTTCCTTTTTATTATTATTGTAATTGTTTCGAGGTTGTAATAGTAATTAGGGTTTAAATTCCACATTTTTATTTCCAGTCCAAGATAATTATGTATTTGCAAAAGCCCTGTAATAGCTAGGACTTTAAACTTTCCCGCATTTTAATTTTTGCAAATTAAAAACTGCTTAGATGTATGTTAATAGGATTGTATGGAAAGACTAACTAAAAATTAAAACAGTAGATCACCTTAATTGTGCAAAGATTAAATAACTGAAATCAAACACATGCACATGCTCATCCTAGGGTTTGCCTCACTTGGTTGCCTCAGAAATAATGGTCGTGTCCCTCGAATGTAGGGATACCTTAGCAATGACATGTGATTCAAAGTCGTCATAAAGATCATAGTCCCTACTTGTCCCTCAAGTTGCCTACGAATTGATCTTATGATGATAGTCCCTTCGAAATGCTAAGGTATCCTTACTTTTTGCCTCCAGAGGCCATTTCGTCCCTTCGAACGTCCCTTTAAAATTCCAATGACGGTGCTACCTATTCCTTAATAATAGGATAGCGGTGTCTAAAGGAAAACGAACAGTATTTTCCGAGTAGGTAGATTAGTTCCTAGGTACTTTCTCAAAACAAACAATCTTTTTCACACAAACACTTTTCAAACAGTTTTCAAAAACCACTTTGTAACACTCTTGAGGATAGAAACAAGGGTTAAAACCAAGTAAAATAATACTTTTCAAAACAAGCACACACAAGCAATTTCAAAAAGAGCAAGTACCTAAGAGCCCATGGAAAACCATGTATAGAAAGGGTGCTAACACCTTCCCTTTCTATAACCTACCCCCCGTACTCAGAAACATTCTCAAAAAAGGTTTTTTTCTGTTCTTTTTCCTTTTCCTGATTGGATAAAATAAAAGTCGGTGGCGACTCTTTCTTACCACGACGTTTTGTGAACAAAAAACGCAAACAAGTATTAACAGTCGGTTCTGCCACCGTATCACAAAACTGGCGACTCTGCTGGGGACATAAAGTGGGGTTTACCTTAGGATCTAGGTCATTTTAAAATTGCTTTCTTGTTTGTTTTGCTTGCTTTATCTTTAAGGGTTTTTGCTTGGGTATTATTGAAGATCCTACACCCATATCTGGGGACACTTTTTAGGTAAACAACAATAGATCGTGGAGACTGTACGATGTATACCGATATGGTTTAAGCGATGGCTGTGTTGGTGTGACACTTTGGTTGGTACCGGTATCCTTTGTGTGGAAACAAGGAGAATACGGGGCCGCCGCGTGGTGTCGTGAAGCACTAACGGACCTTAGAACCTTAGTTGAACAAACTTGGACATTAGAAAGTAGTGAGATAGCCGACCTCGGTATAAAGATGAGGATTGGTTGATACTCGATGCTACACTCATTGAGATCAGACTTTCGGGATATTTCGGCCGTAAGAAAAGATTGCTTGACTGAAACAATGCCCGATAAAGGATGATCAGTGATATTGAGAATCTTTAGAACCCGATTACTTTTCTAAGAGAGGTTTGAAACCAACTAAACTTCAAGAGGGTATGACCTTAAAACTCAAGCATGCCTTAAACCTAAGGACTTGGTGTGATTTGTCTGTGTTTGCTCTACCTGTGATTTATCATGACATCATAAATATCATACCATAGTATATCATGACTAACCATTTCAAGGATCTTGAGGGCCTGTGATGCAGGTTATGATAAATCATACGTCTAGCAAGGGGAAAGAGGATTTATTTTTGTCTATCCAATATCGTCAGAAGATCAAAACTCAACAACTTGAGTCAGGGGCTATGACCGACTTGATATGGTGAGCTTGACTCTTGTAGAAGGACATTCAATGATACGAAGTTCTTCAATCAAAGCTGCAATCAAATTCTAACAGTCTCTTGTGTTTACCCTGCGAGATCCTTGAAAACATTGCATACATATCATGCATATCATTGCATAACAGGATTCATAACAGGTTTCTCATCCCCTCCGCTGTTTATTTCAGCAATGGCTCTTGAACAAACTGTGAAAGATCTTCAGACTACGAAAATGCAATTCCAGCAAATGATTGTGGCTCTGGCCAAAGGACAGGAAGAGATGAAGGCTCTGATTGTTAAGAAGAACAAGAAGACCAAGAAGATAGTTGGTGTGGCACATATGAGCAGAAGGTTCAGAGGGCCTCCAAGACGGGTTATTGATTTAGCTTTTTCATCTAAAGAGGGAGAGAACCAAGAGGTTGAAGCCAGAGAAGAGGACCCTAGTCCTAAAGAGTCTGACAATGAAACAGATTACAATGATGAGCAATACCCTCCGGCTGATGAAAGGTATAAGCAGTTAGAAGAGCGTCTGAGCGCTATGGAAATCCAGAAGGTTCCTGGGCTGGATTTTGAAGAGTTGGGTCTAGTCTCCGGAGTTGTCATCCCCCCAAAGTTCAAGGCACCGGTATTTGCTAGGTACGATGGGGTATCTTGTCCCAAAATACATCTTCGTTCTTATGCGAGGAAGATACAACCTCATACTGCTGACAAAGACTTATGGGTTCACTTCTTCCAAGATAGTCTGTCTGGAACACAACTGAATTGGTTCTATCAGCTGGAAAGAGCTAATGTTCGTAACTGGGAAGACCTTGCTGCTGCATTTTATAAACAATATCAGTATAATGCAGACCTCACTCCCACTCGTACACAACTCCAAAATCCGTCTATGGGTTCGAACGAGGGTTTTAAGGATTATGCTCAGAAGTGGAGAGATTTGGCTGGAAGAGTTCAACCTCCCTTAGCTGACATGGAGCTCGTGGATATGTTTCCGAGGACTTAGACTGGGCCATTCTTCAACCACCTGATTGGAAGTTCATCGGCAGGTTTTACTGAACTAATCTTAATAGGAGAAAGAGTGGAAGCTGGAATCCAAAGTGGAAAAATTCAGAAGGATGCCTCTTCGAGTGCTGCAAGGAAGCCGTTTGCAGGTAAAAGGGAAGTCAGTACTATCTATAACCAAAAGAATCAGAATTGAATCGAGCGCCGTCCGGAGGTAGGGGCTATTATAATTCCCAACCCTACACCTGCTCAACAAAGAAACAATCAGCCGAGAGCATAAAGGCCAGCTAGATAGTTCACTCGGATTAACATGACATTGTCTCAGGTTTTACCTCAGTTGCTGAAGTCCAATATGGTTACTCTGAGGGAAGCTCCTAAGAATCCAAACACCACCTCTCCCTACTATAAACCGAATGCTCGCTGTGCTTATCATCGGAAAGTCCAGGCCATGATACCAATGATTGTTGGGCTTTAAAGAACAAAGTACACGATCTGATTGATGCCAAAGAAGTTAAGTTTGATCCCCCCGAGATTCCTAATATCATAAATGCTCCTATGCCCAAACATGGTTCGGGAGTCAATATTATTTATATTGCTTCTGCTACAGAAGACAGTGATGGTGATTCTGACATTGACAGTTGGATCTTCCCGACTACCAACGGTGGACTCCGTAGCTGGACTGCCAAGGACTTTGTACCAATTAATTTTGTTCAGGAGCAATTGTCTTTCTAATTTTTAGGATATGTAATTTAAAAACAATATAAACTCTATAGCCATGTGTCTTACCCGGGGCACAATGGTTCTATTTGTGAGGGTTATCATGTTTCATTTTCATATGACATCAATAAAGCATTGGACGTTTGCATACAGATTTTGCGCTCTTTGTCTTTATTTTCTTTTATTCTGTCTATACAGCTATGCTCTTACACACACTCACGTATCCAAATGAAGATCTATATCCACTCTGGATCCCATTGATAACAGTTCTGCTACTGCTCATTATGACTTTGAAAATCTGATCAACCAAGCCGAGGACGAAGGTGAGGAAGATTGTAAGGTACCTGGAGAACTTGCTAGACTATTACAGCAGGAAAAAAGGGCCATACAGCCTCATGAAGAGCCGGTTGAGACAGTGAAATTGGTTACAGAGGAAGACAAAAAAGAGGTTAAGATAGGTGCAAATCCGGAGTTTAGTGTCAAACAGCGGCTGGTACAGATGTTGCATGAATATGTTGAAATCTTCTCCTGGTCATGTGAAGACATGCCGGGACTAGTCACAGATATAATGGTTCATTGTCTGCCGACTAAAGAAGACTTCCCTCCGGTAAAGTAAAAGGTCCGTTGTATGCGCCCTGGGATGTCAAAGAAGATTAAAGCAGAGGTTATGAAGCAGTTCAATGCCGGGTTCTTAGCTGTCACCTCCTATCCGCAATGGGTTGATAATGTGGTTCTAGTACCTAAGAAAGATTGTAAAGTACGACTGTGTGTGGGTTACAGAGACCTAAACAGGGCAAGCCCCAAGGATGACTACCCGCTTCCCCACATTGATGTTCTGGTTGACAACACCGTACAACACAAAGTGTTTTCCTTCATGGACGGTTTCTCTTGCTACAATCAGATCAAGATGGCACCTGAAGACATGGAGAAGACAACCTTTGTTACACAATGGGGCACTTTCTGCTACAAGGTGATGTTGTTTGGGTTGAAGAATGCTGAGGCAACTTATCAGCGAGCTATGGTAGCTCTGTTCCATGATATCCAGGTGTGATGTGGTGGGAGAACTGACTTGAGGTTTTGAGTTTGTGTTCGCAAATGTTGCGGTTAGCAAGAGTCGCCACCGACTTTTCTTTTATCCAAAAGGAAAGGTAAAAAAGCACAGGAAAGACCTTTGAGATGTTTTCTTGAGTTCGGGAGGTAGATTATAAAAAGGGAAGGTGCTAGCACCCTTTTCATCCATGGTTTTCCATGGGCTCTTAGTTACTTGTTTAGATCACTTGCTTTACTTTGAAATTGTTTGAAATGGTGCTTTGTGTGGTTTTGAAAGTATTTTGAAAAGAGGCCATCGTTTAGGCAATCTTTGTAATGATTCTCGTTCGTAAGAATGTATACAAAGATATTTGTCTTTTTAAAAATGTTTCAATGTTTTGTAAGATGTTTTGAAACGTGTGTGTGTTTGTTTTTGAAAATAGCAAGGATTGTTTTGAAATGGGACAAGTAACTAGAAGCTTATCTACCTACTCAAATATCTTTCTTGTGCATTTTTATTCCTTTGACATTGTTGATTTACCATTGATTTGGTAAACAACCTTATCTTTGGATGTAAACGGGACGGGTATGGGTCATCGTATGAACATGATAGCAATGTTTCCAAATATCTTAGCATGTTTGAGGGACCAAGATCATTTGTTTAGGCAACCTTTTGATAGCGTCATCGAGGGACTATGATCTTATATTTGTTTTGTTTTGCCAAGATACTTCGCATGCATAACATGGCCATTTTATTTTAGGCAACCAAGTGGGAGAAACCCTAAGGGTGCTTGTGTGTAATGTGTGTCATTTTTCATGCATTTGATTTCTCTTGGATTAGGTCTTTTCTATTTGTTTGGTTTTTGTTCTTGTCATGCAAAACCCTAGTTTAATAAACATGGTATATGAAAGCAATAAATTGCGTAAATGTAAACTAAGCTATTACAACAATTATTATGGGAGGGGGAATACAAGTTTTGAATGGGGATATTTCACAAATATAAACCTATAAATACTATTACAACCCAATCGAATATTGTGCGCCTTAAATAAATGTAATAATATTTAAAATGAAATGCAAATGTATTTATGCAAAAAATGTGTTGTATTTGTATTTTTGTATGAGAAAATAAATTAACTAACCCTACAAAATAAGGAAAAATAATATTATTATTTTTGAAAGGGGGAAACCCTAATTTTTGATTAATGAAAATATATGTTCTATATTAATATTTTGTCCATTTTTTGTATAAGAAAATAATAAATAATATTTTGTGCAAATATTAAAAATTAAATACGTATGGAAATAAATATTTGATGAGTATAAATAATATAATAAAAATATGTAGTATTTTTTATTATTTACAAGTTATTTTAAGAAAATGATTTCTATTCTATTAAATAAACTATTTTTATGCAAAAAATAATAAATAAAATAAAATAAAAATGTGAAAATAAATAAATTATTTTTGGGTATTTTTTATCATTAGAAAAAATAAATGCAAGTAGTAAATATAAAAATATACAAGAAAATGCAAAAATATAAGAAATAAGTCAGGGGGGTGCAAAAGTAATTCGGGGGGTGTCAAAAGCAAAAACAAAAAGGCCAGGAGCGCCAAAAAGCCCAAGACAGTCATCCCTGTCCTCCAGCCACCTCTTCTACGCGCGCTTCATGGTTCAAACTGTATCTTGCTCATGCTTGCACAAAAAAAAAACTCATAACATAAAACATGTAGCATTTAATCTCACGGTTCCAACCATATAAAATTTGTAACCTAACTCTAAAAGATCAAGGAGAATTTTAATGGCCCTAATTCGTGACCTAACTTTTCAGCATTTTCAAACTTCAAATTCTCTAAGCATAGTTAATATAAATGAAAAGTATGCATATGTACAACTTCACCATGATAAGGGCTACATTTTTTCTTCACAAATCGTGGCTTGAGGATACCTATTCAGAGAGATAGAGTTTTGAAAAATACCTCATTTAGTTGGATTTGGATAGAGCAATGCAGGGACTTTGATGGAGGCCTGAGGATTGTGTGAGCTTCCTTGAACTTCCTTCAAGCTATTCCAATGCCTAGCTTGCTTTGTGGATGGCCAGAAGTCTCTGCACAAGTCAAGTTGCAAGCTTCCAAAGTGAAAATGGCAATGGCTGAAACAGGGCTTACAGAAGCAGGGCAAGGGCTTGGATAGCTTTGGTAGGATGTTTATGAAGTGTTTGAAGTGTCAATCCACAAAATGCACGAGCCAAAAATGTATTGGCTAAAGTTTTGCAGGAATCTGTATGTTTGGATAGAAAATTTGAGTTTTTGTGTTTTGGAGAGATTTTGATGTAAAGAAATCGTGTTCAGCATTGTAATGACTTGGTATATTTGTATAGAAATGACACAAAGGTCAATCCTTACTAGTTGTACAAGTTCTAGCACCTTTTGCAACTTTTCTTGTATTTTAAGTAAAGTGAAATGACAAATGCAACATGCTTGTACTGGCTACCTCAAGGGATGATAAGAGTTGTTATACATTTCTTGAGACCTGTGGAAGTTGTTTGCATCAAAGGGACAGGTCCAAGGCTCAAGGTTGACAAAATTGCAAAAGCTCACCTTTATGAAAATGGCAATGTGAGCTTTATGCCTAAAATGGAATTACAACTTGTACAATGTTCCAAAAGCCAAGATAAAGCCTTTATCCTCTGAGTTTGCATTTAATTATGGAGTGCAAAGTGAGTTTAGGACCTGTAAAGCAAGGTACAACCAACATGGATTGGATTTGCAACTTGATCTCATGTAAAAATGGCATGAACAAAAGTGATAAAATGTCAACTTCTCCTCTTCGATTCTCCCTAACCAAAAATGATCTTGGAGAGTTCTTTGACATTTTGGAAAGCTTGTAATGTGATCTATAATCCATATTTGAAATGAATTTTGAGATACCTCTTGGAACTAGGTGAAAAATGTCCATGAAGTTGGCTCCAAAACCTGCCTAAATTAGGGCAAATTTTCACTAAGTTATTTAGTTCATGGACCTATATTCACAAATTCATAACTTGAGATCCAAGTATCTTTTGGGAAAAGTTTGTGAAGAAAAGTTGTGGATTTCATGGAAGAATACAACTTTCATGTTGGAAGTTTTCTTTGAATCAAATTGCATCATGGTGAAAAAGTGGTGGAAAGTTGGGGAAAAATAAGAATATTTTCATACATAGAAAAATTCTAAGTTATGAAAATTTTCAAATTCAAAATCCTAATTTTCAAAATTTGTTTTCTTGGTGAACAATTTTCATATTTTTACATATCTTGATGAATTATGACCCTTGGCACTTGATTTTGACCAAAAAGTCAAAGTTTGACTTTTCAGTGTACAATTGACTTTTGATCAGTTGACTGCAAAATTCATCTGCCAATCCAATGAACTTGAGATATTTTGAACTATGTGATTAGATCAAGATGATTCCATTGAGCCCTTGAAATCATGTTTGAACCCAATTGGTCATTGGCTAGGTTAAAAATCAGAAATTGCCCTTTCTCAGTCAAAACCCTAATTTTGACCATTTTGCCCTTTTGATGATTTGATCAAATTTCTTGAGGAGTTGTGATCCAAACTTGATCAAATGGTACATATGAGTCTAAAATGTTGATGTGGATAAAAAATTATGAAGTTTAACTGTAAATTGGCCATGGTTGACTTTTTTCCCAATATAGCCGATTTCTAGGTCAACTGTCCAATTGATTGATAAAAAATGTGGTTCAAGGCTTGAAACTTGACATGAACAATCTTAGGGATCCAAGATGATGTATGAAATTCATATGAAGCATTGGTGGTCCAAAAATCCTGGTGAAAACTCAAACCCTAATTTTGGGGTATTAGTGCAAGATGAGATGTCTTGAGCTGACCAAACCCTAATCTTGTCTTGAGTCCAAGAAGTCTTGTGAGAAAAACCTTGATAAATGAGAGGGAAATTTTTTTGGTACAACAACTTCCACTGTTCACTCTTCTTGAACCTAAAGAGTTAGATTGGCGAGCTTTGTCATTCGTGACTCGAAGGTAAAAGATGATTGGACACTAGAGTGCCAATAAATTTGCACTCGTCGAAGTGTAGTTGAGGGAATGGGCTTAAAGATGCCATTTGGAGAAGTGACAGAATCTTGTTGGAGATGGGCTTGTAGATGCCATCCAAGAATGTTTTTTGAATTATAAGTTGTAAGTCAGAAGAATAAGTATCAAAATGGTGTCCACGTCTGGAACGTATCTGAGCTGTATCTGTAGACTTGAAATCTGAATGAGAAACAGAATAACATCTGTGTCTAGAGCACATCCGTACTGCATCAAGAATGTGAAATATGAATTTGAATAAGTATCATAATGGCATCTATATCTGGAGTGTATCTGAACTGTATCTGGGTGTTGAAGTTTGAATGAGTAATAGAATAGCATCCATGTCTGGAGCGTATCTAAACTGTATCTGAGATCTGAATCTGAATGAGTAATAGAATGACTTCCGTGTCTGGAGTGTATCTGATCTGTATCTGAAAGCTGGATCTGAATGAGTAACAAAATTACTTCCGTGTCTGGAGCGTATCTGGACTGTATCATGATTGCTGAATCTGAATGAGTAACAGAATGACTTCCGTGTCTAGAGTGTATCCGTACTGTATCTGACTGCATATTGTTAAACGGTAGCTGTTAATCTTATCCTGAAAAGGGTAAAATGTTAACTGAAACACAAATTTATGTTTCATGAAATGTATGATGCAATATATGTGTTTTATCAATGTTTATGACATATGGATGTAATGTATGCGCATGTAAGCTGATGTGATGTACTGCTGAGGAAAATAAATCCTTGACTGCTGCCAGAGAAAATAAATCCTTGATTGCCGAGGATAAGAAATCCTTGATGACTGCTGGGGATTAAAAATCCTTGATTGCTGCTGGGGATTGGAAATCCTTGACTGCTGAGGATAAGAAGTCCTTGGCGACTTCTCCGGGGATATAGGGATCCTTCATGTCTTGAAGTTGGAGTATTGACAAAAATTATGTTGTGAGCAATTCCATATACTGCTTAAGTAGTCTGCTTGGGGAATCCAGAGAATTTGATAACTTCTACTGGGGATTACACAATGGGAATCCTTGTTCTGCTGGGGAATAAAGAAACACTCTGATGACTTCTGCGGGGAATTAATAAAGAGAATCTTCATTCTGTTGGGGAGCAATGAAAAATCTGTAGGGAAGAAGTTTTACTGCTGGGGAGTTATCCTAGGTTGGGGAGAGACAAAAGTTAACTATTATCCGGTTGAGTTTCAGGCTTCAAGATAACTTGCTGGGGAATTTAGAGAAACTGGATGGTTTCCGTTGGGGATTGGTAGTTTGAAATTTTGGCTCCGCTAGGGATTTCTAGTTTTAGCTCCACTGGGGATCTAAATGATGTACTGTAGGGATTGCTCATGGAATAGCCTAAAGACGTTTTCCTATTCTTTCAACCTGACAGTAATTGATCTTTTCCACCTTGTTTATTTGTAAACAGTAATTATGTTCAAATGCATATGTTCATTAATGAATCATTGGATGTTTTTGCAAATAAAACACAAGTGTAAAGAAAAAGGAAAATAGTTTTTTATACTTTGAAAAAGATATCTTTGTATTTAATTTGAATAAGTATTTTGTACAAAGGAGACAGACATCCTAGTAAGAGGATGGTGTCATAAAAGTAAGAAAAATTTATACAAAGAAAGATAGCTATGTGTAAAAATCCCATGGGGTTTCCATTCCACTATAGCCTTCGTATCTCTGAATATCTTGTTTGTCCGTTGCTTCGTTCGAAGATGATTGGGTTGATCAAAAGCTCAGAGTTTGTCAGTGAAGAGATTGTCTTTAAAGTGATCCGACGAGACATAGTCATACGCTTTAATTCCCAAACTTTTTCCTGGACCGCCCTTTCGGGTTTTCAGTCCACCGGGAAACCCTTTTTTTCCCAAGTCTCCCTTTCGGGTTTTCAACTTGTCGGGTGTACAGATTTTTTTCATTTTATCCCTAATTTTTGCCCGAACCTTTTGGTTCGCCGGGATGCCCTTTTTTTCCCTAGGTGTGTCAACCTAGCGGGTCTCTTATGCGTAGTATCTTTTGACTATGTCTGCGTTCGCAGGGTGCGGCAGATCGTCGTCGTCCATGGTGGTTAAGATCATTTCCCCACCAGAAAAGATGTTCTTGATTACAAATGGTCCTTCATAGGTAGGAGTCCATTTTCCCCTGGGATCACTTTGTGGCAAGATGATGCGCTTGATCACCAGATCTCCAACTTGATATACTTGGCGTCTGACTTTCTTGTTGAAAGCCTTGATCATCCGTTTTTGATACGTCTGACCGTGGCAAACAGCAGTAAGTCTCTTTTTGTCAATTAAGTTCAGTTGATCAAGTTGGGTCTGAATCCAATCGTCTTCACTTAAACCTGTATCTTTCATGATTCTCAAGGAGGGAATCTGAACCTCAATAGGTAAAACAACCTCCATGCCATAAACTAAAGAATAGGGTGTTGCCCTAGTTGATGTGCGAGCCGTGGTACGGTATCCGTGAAGAGCAAATGGTAGCATTTCATGCCAGTCCTTGTAGGTGACTGTCATCTTTTGTATGATCTTTTTAATGTTTTTGTTAGCAGCTTCGACTGCACCATTCATCTTTGGCCGATAGGGGGATGAATTGTGATGTTGAATTTTGAACTGCTCGCACAAAGCGGTGATCATAGTATTGTTAAGGTTTGTACCGTTATTGGTGATGATCCTTTCGGGGATACCGTACCGGCAAATAAGATTCTGCTTGATGAAGCGGGCAACAACATTCTTAGTAACAGATGCGAAGGAAGCTGCTTCGACCCATTTGGTGAAATAGTCAATGGCCACCAGAATGAAGTGGTGTCCATTGGATGCTGTAGGCTTGATCTCCCCAATCATGTCGATTCCCCACATAGCGAAGGGTCAAGGAGTTGTTAAGACATTTAGAGGAACCGGAGGCACGTGCACCTTGTCTGCATAGATTTGACATTTATGGCAGGTCCAGGAGTGTTGATAGCAGTCTGCTTCCATGGTAGACCAGTAATAGCCTGCCCGTAAAATCTTCTTCGCCATCGTATGCCCACTAGAGTGAGTGCCGAAGGTACCCTCATGCAATTTAGCCATGATCTTTTCAGCTTCAATCTTGTCAACACAACGGAGCAGAATAGAATCATGATTACGCTTGTACAGGATACCATTACTTAGGAAGAACTTAGCTGAGAATCTCCTTAAGAACTTTTTGTCATTGACTAAAGCTCATTCGGGATATTCTTGAGTCTCGAGATACCTTTTGACTTCATGAAACCATGCTGGTCCACTACTTCTTCGGTATTATTCTCGTGAAAATGTGTTGGTTCGTCCATCCGTTCAATGGTGATATGAGGAGCCTCATTATCCCAATCAAGTTTAAACATAGATGACATTGTAGCTAGAGCATCTGCTAGCTGATTTTCTTCTCGCGGGAAGTGCTCGAAGGTAATCTGCTCGAAATGAGGTAACAATGTCAAAACATGTTCTTTGTAAGGGATGAGGTTTGGATGCTTAGTGTCCCACTCTCCTTTGATCTGACTGATGACCAAAGCTGAGTCCCCAAACACATCTAAGGATTTGATTCCCAAGTCTATGGCAGCCTTGAGACTAAAGATGCATGCTTCATACTCTGCCATGTTATTCGTACAGTTAAAGAAAAGTATGGCAGTGAAAGGAGTATGGCATCCTTCTGGAGATATAAGTACAACGCCGATACCGTTACCAAGTGCATTGGATTACCCATTAAAGTATAGGGTCCATCGGGATCCTTGTCTAGGTCTGTCATATGGTCTGATCTCTTCATAGTTGTCCAATGTCATGATGTCTTCGTTAGGGAAGTCAAACTTCATGGATTGATAATCTTCTACAGCTTGATGGGCCAAATGATCAGCTAGCACACTGCCCTTTATAGCTTTTTGGGTCGTTACTGTATGTCGTATTCTGTTAGGATCATATGCCATCTAGCTATCCTCCTAGACAGAGCAGGCTTCTCAAAGATGTACTTTATCGGATCCATCTTAGATATCAGCAAAGTGGTATGAGTCAACATATACTGTCTTAGCCGGCGAGCAGCCCATACCCAAGCGCAACAAGTTTTCTCGAGCAGTGAATATCTGGTTTCACAGTCGGTAAACTTTTTGCTAAGGTAATAAATAGCATGCTCTTTTCGGCCAGACTCGTCATGCTGCCCCAGTATGCACCCCATTGAATTCTCTAAGACGGTCATATACATGATTAGCGGTCTTACCTCGATGGGTGGCATCAAGACAGGAGGCTCTAGCAAACACTCCTTGATTTTATCGAAAGCAAACTGACATTCATCATTCCATCTGACTACTTGATATTTCTTCAACAGCTTGAAGATTGGTTCACAAGTAGACGTTAGGTGAGAGATAAATCTGGCAATGTAGTTTAGGTGTCCCAAAAAACCTCTGACTTCCTTCTCAGTGC
Organism: Vicia faba; assembly: GCA_948472305.1. Classification (NCBI taxonomy): domain Eukaryota; kingdom Viridiplantae; phylum Streptophyta; class Magnoliopsida; order Fabales; family Fabaceae; genus Vicia; species Vicia faba. Next base: position 16,924 of record CATIWC010003072.1, read on the forward strand.
GAGGAGCAGGCATTTCTTGTATCGCTTTGACTTTGGCAGGATCAACATCGATGCCATTGTTGCTGACAATGAAACCCAAGAGTTTACTGGACCGGACTGTGAATGTACACTTGTTTGGGTTCAATCTTAGCTTGTTCTCCTTCAACCTGACAAACAACTTTTGCAAGTGATCAAGGTATTCTTCTTCAGTTTGTGATCGGGCTATCATGTCATCTACGTAGACCTCTATCTCATGATGTATCATATCATGAAACAAAGCTACCATGGCGCGTTGATAGGTTTCCCCGACATTCTTCAGTCCGAATGGAATCACTTTGTAGCAGAACGTACCCCACTGTGTGACAAATGTAGTTTTCTCCATGTCCTCAGGTGCCATTTTGATCTGGTTATAGCCTGAGAATCCGTCCGTGAAAGAAAATACTTTATGCTGAGCTGTATTGTCAACCAGGATGTCAATGTGTGGAAGTGGAAAGTCATCTTTAGGGCTGGCCCTGTTTAAATCTCTATAATCCACGCACATTCTTACTTTGCCGTCCTTTTTAGGCACGAGAACAATGTTGGCCACCCATTGAGGATAAGACGTAACAGCCAAAAATCCAGCATTGAACTGTTTCATAAATTCTGCTTTGATCTTCTCTGTCATGTCAGGTCTCATACGTCGGACTTTTTGTTTCACTGGTGGACAATCTTCTATTGTGGGTAGACGGTGTACCACAATGTCTGTATCGAGTCCCGGCATGTCTTCGTATGACTAGGCAAAGATCTCAACATAATCATGCAATAGCGGAACTAGGTGCTCCTTGACACTTGGCTCTATATTGGAACCTATTTTGATTTCCTTTTTATCCTCCTCGGTACCCAAGTTGATTGTATCCAATAGCTCCTCATGAGGCTGAATTGCTCTTTCCTCTTGTTGTAGTAATCTGGCCAATTCCCCTAGCACTTCACAATCTTCCTCACCTTCGTATTCGGCTTGGTAGACCAGATCTTCAGAGTCACTGAAGGCTATAGCAGTATTGTTACCCATGGGATCCAGAATGGAAGGGTACCTGCATTTGTGAGTGTGTGTGTGTGTGTAAGGGTATATCCATCTTAAAACAATAAAATGTAAAAGAAAGACAATGAGCATAAAAAGTTTATATGTGAAAAAGCGTCCATGATTCACTGAATGACATATGTAGATGAAATAAAAACCCTTACAAATGGACCATTGTGCCTCGGGTAAGACACAAGGTTTTTAAAGTGCGAATTGTTTGTGAACTATTACAGTCCAACAGAAATGTAAAAGATAAATTACTGAGATATGAAAGTTATCGGAACGGAGACTCTAGCTTTCCAGTTGCGCAGTCCTCCACTGACAGTAGGAAATATCCAATCTTCCAAGCTACCATCCTCTTCATTGTCTTCTACCGCATTGACGCTTTGGTTGGTAATCTTCATAGGTGGCCCCCTAGCACGGGTACGGCACACAGCCTTTTGACCAGTTGAAGTAAACCCCAAGCCAAACTTGTCTGATTTGTAAGGAATTTCTGGAAGCTGACCCCAGATTGTGCATCCCCCTTCTTCCACTACTGCTCTTGCATCCTTGAGAGATGACATCCGAGGCGGAGGTCTTGTGATCTTTGGAATCGAAGATACCGCCTTGGTTGCCGCTATTTCTTCAGAGACTTCTTCAAAATGTTGGAAAGGGGTCTCTATGAACTCGCCATCTAACTCCACATAACGGAAGGAATTCAGATGACTAATCATATACTCCTCCTCCCCATGGACAGTTATGATTTTCCCTTGGACGAGGTACTTTAGCATCTGATGCAAGGTGGAGGTGACAACACCGGCGTTGTGGATCCAGGGGCGTCCCAACAGACAGGAATAAGAAGGACGAATGTCCATCACATAGAAAGTGGATTTGAAGACCTGAGTTCCCACCATTATTGGAATGTCCACCTCCCCGTGGACCATCCTCTTTGAACCATCAAAAGCTCGCACCACAGTATTACTGGGTTTTAAAGTCAGCCCCTTGCAATCCAACCTATCAAGGGCTTTCTTCGGCAAGACATTCAGAGATGATCCAATATCAACCAAGACATGAGCTAGGGTTATTCCTCTGCACTCCACTGAGACATGTAATGTGTCGTTGTGTTTTCTCCCTCTGGGTGTCAAGTCAGCATCAGAGATACCCAGGCCATTATCAGCTGTCAAACTAGCCACACAGTCCTCGAATTGGTCAGCAAACGTCTCTTGCGGCACGTGAGTTGTCTTCAGAAATTTTACCAGAGCTTTCGCTTGTGCTTCAGAGCACAGCAGCAGGGCTAGCATAGAGATCTTGGAAGGGGTCTGCCCCAATTGTTCAACCACATCATAATCACTCTTCTTAATAATGCTCAGGATTTCTTCCATCTCCTTCTTGGATGTTTCAGGAATAGCTAGTGATTGAGCCTTCGTCTGGACAGGCTCCTCTTGAACATTCTTTCCTTTTTTCTCAGCAATGGAAGTAGGGATAGGAATTGTGTTGTCTTTGTTTGTGGGTACGCTTGCAGGTACAATTACTGGTGTAGAGGTAATCTTCGGAATGGCCACGGGTCCAAAGACTGCTGTTGGAGGAGCAATCTCTGGAGAGAAGATCCTACCACTGCGGGTGATCTTTCTAGTTCCAACAATATTGATAATGTTGGGACTATCCTCTTCGGAGATTTCTTCTTCGACAGTCAGTTCAATCTGTTTAATACCATGGTAGTAGATTTCTCCACCATAGTTCCACGGTACTGTTTTATCTGAATTGTATGGGGTCGGCCCGGGCATTGTAATCTTAAGCGGAGTAGTCTTTGGAGTAGGTGTAATCCTAACGGGTCTTTTAGGGGCCCTGGAAGGATTGGCGTAGATGGTTATTATTGAAACTTCTTTCACTAGAATGGGTGAAACAGGAGCATTCTCAAGCAAAATTTCTTGGTTATCCATCAGTCGTTGGATACCTTTCTTCAACAGAAGGCAGTCAAATGGTGAGGATAGGAAAGCATGGATGTCTTGGTCACAACCTGGGAAAATACCAGCTTTCAACAAATTCAACTTGATGGTCGGGAGCGGAGTTAATAGTTCATCCACGGTAGAAACAAACAGATCTTCTTCAATAGCGTTGGCATTGTGACCATGCCTAGGCATCTGAGCAGAAATAATATCCAGTTTCTCAGGCGCTTCAAACTCAACTTCCTTCACGTCTATCAGATCTTGAATCTTATTCTTCAGAGCCCAACAGTTGTTGGTGTCGTGCCCTGGACTTTCAGAATGGTACGCGCATCTGGCATTAGGATGGTAATGTGGAGAAGCCATATTAGGATTCTTTGGGGCCTCTTTTAAAGTGGCCAGATTCAACTTCAGGAGATGTGGTAGAACCTGGGCTGGAGTCATGTTAATCTTGGTAAACTGCCGAACTGGCCTTTCTACCCTTTGCTGATTAGTTCTTTGCTGGTCTGGTGCAGGCTTCGGAATCATAGCGGCCCCCACCATTGGTCGGCGCTCGGTTCTTCCTTGATTCCTCTGTGAATACACAGCAGATACTTCCTTTCTTCCCATGAAGGGATTTTTTACAGCTGTTGAGGCAGACGCGTCCTTCTGAATTTTCCCATTTCTTATACTAGCCTCCACTCTTTCACCGGTTAAGATCAACTCAGTAAACCCTGCAGAGGAACTCCCAATCAGATGATTGGAGAAAGGACCTGATAGAGTTCCCAAGAACATGTCCACCAACTCCCTCTCAGAAATAGGGGGTTGCACCCTTCCGGCTAGGTCTCTCCATTTTTGTGCGTAATCTTTAAAGCCCTCATTGGAAGCCATAGCCATACTCTGTAGCTGAGTACGGGTAGGTGCCAAGTCAGCGTTGTATTGATACTGTTTATAGAAGGCTGCTTCCAAGTCTTCCCAATTATGGACATCTGCCCTCTCCAACTGGTAGAACCAATCAAGTTGCGTTCCTGATAAACTGTCTTGGAAAAAGTGGACCCACATGTCTTTGTCGGCAGAATGCGGTTGAATCTTCCTGACGTAGGATCTGAGGCGCATTTTAGGGCAAGACACCCCATCATACTTGGCAAACAGTGGCACTTTAAACTTTGGCGGGATTACAATTCCTGACACCAGCCCTAATTACTCAAAATCTAGCCCTGGTACTCTCTGGATTTCCATAGCGCTTAGTCGCTCTTCAAGGTGTTTGTACTTGTCATTAGCCAGAGGGTATTGTTGTTCAGAGTAGTCCTCTTCTTCTTCTTCTTCTTCTTCAGAATCTGATGGTACTGTCGTTCCTTTTCCTTTTCTCTCCCTCTCTTCAGATGTTGTTGGAAATTCCAAGGTCCTTCTGGCTTGTCCCAGAAATCTTCTTCCCATGATAACCACACCAGCTGGCTTCTTTTTCTTTTTCTATTTTTCTTTTTCTAGCAGAGTCTTCAGTTCCTCCTGCCCCTTGGCTAAGGTCATGAGCAACTGTTGGAATTGTGAATTCCAAGCTTGCAGATCTTTGACCGTTTGTTCAAGATCCATCTTGCTGAAATAAACAACAGAGAGATGTGGAAACTTGGTGTGAAGACCTGTTTATGCTTATGATGAATGATATGTATTCATGAAATGCTTTCAAGGATTCAGAAATTCAAATTTGTTTTTAAAAAAGAAACACACGTCATATTAATAGAATTTGTGAGTACATCAATACCCCTTGGGCAAAATAATACAAAACTCTAAGGTAAAAAGACGTTGCGCATCCTCTTTGGTGCAATGTAGGTGTTGAGAGTCTGCTCTTCATGAAGTAGCCGAGTGAGTTCCAAAACCTTCTTCTCGCTTGCGTAGAATTGGGCTTCGAAAGTATCGCGCTCTCCCTCGAGCTGTATTCAACTCCTTTGTAGGTCTTCGAGTGATGTCGGCATGTCAGGATGTAGGATGGTGTATGGAACCTCTCCTTCCTTAACAGGCTCTATAATCACTGGGAGAATGGAGGGATAAGGCATCATAAGACTTTGGGCGCGGGTTCGTACCCACTTGAGGTAAGGCTCAAGAGGGATGGAATTCTTGTGTCCCAAGGTCTTGCTATCCACCTTGTTGGGCATCCTCCAAGCTCGGATGAATCTCTGACGGAGTCCTTGATCGTCGTTGTCGTTGTCAAAAACCAATCCTTGAATCAACATGTCATGTGGGCCATCCCTTCGGGCGTAACCAAACTGTCTTAGAGCCAAGAATGGGTTGTAGGTGATTCCTCCCCTAATGCCAAGTAGAGGGACATTAGGGAATTCCCCACAATAGTCAACAATAATGACATTCTCTTTGGATCGAGAACACCAATGAATATCTGAATGGGTAAGTGTCATTAACCATTGTGACCAACCTTGCTCATTCTTCAAGACTGATTGGGGAAGATGAGAAATAAACCATCTTGCCAGGAGAGGAGTGCAACACATAAGAACACCTCTTTTCCTCATTGTACGAGTGTGAAAAGAGTGGAGGATATCCCCAAGCAATGTAGGCACCGGGTTGTGAGACATGAAGATTTTGACAGCGCTCACATCTATGAGTTGGTCAGGATTAGGGAACAAGACCATCCCATAGATGAGAAGATCTACAATCTCCTCAAAAGCTTGCAAGTCTAGGGAATTCCAACAGCTTTGGGCTTTCTCAAACAGAAACTTTGCCAAGAAGCCTTTGACACCACTTCTAGTTTCCCAATGAGTTATGACATCAGATGAGTGCAAGTGCAGGGCTTGAGCAATATCTTCTGGATTTGGGTCTCTTTTTGTACTGTTGAAGGGTAGTTGATTGAGAATAGGAATCCTCAGAAGTTGATAGAATTCTTCCAAAGTGGGCACAAGTTGATAGTCAGGAAAGGTGAAGCAATGATGCAAAGGGTCAAAGAACTGGAAGAGAACTTTCATCATATCCTCCTCTGTGTTGGAAGTGACCAAGTTGAGTAGACGACCATGTCTCTCGGTGAATGGAGAATTCTCAGGAATCCTTGAAGCTAGCTCCTTGAGTTGTGGAGGAATTCTTACAAGGTTGATTTGGATAGTTTTCCTGCGAAGTGAATCCATAACCTACAAAACAAGAACAAAGATGAATCTCCAAAATCCTTGAAATGGTTAGTGAATGCATATGATGTTCATGATGTCCATGATGTTATGCACAAGTATATATGTACAAGCAAATCACACAAGTTCCTAGTTTAGGCTTGCATGGGGTTTATAGGTAAGTACCCTCTTGAAGTTTAGTTGGCTCAACCTGTCCTAGTAAAAGTAACCGGGTTCTAAGGAGTTCAATATCACTGGATTGTTTCCTTGTTCATTGTTTCAATTCAAGACTCTTTACTGGCGACCGAAATATTCCAAGGAACCAACCCTCAATGAGTGTAGTATCGAGTATCTACTAACTTCGGACTGCACCAAAGCCGGTCATCTCACTACATCCTAAAAGGCCAAGTTGGTCAAGTAAAGGTTCTAGAAGTTCATTAGTGCTTCATGACATCACTCAGCGGCCCTGTATTCTGTTTGATTGACTCAAAGGATAGCAGTACCCACAAATATGTCACACTAATATAGCTATTGCTTAGACCATGTCGGTATACCCCGCACAGTTTCCACAACGTATTGCTATTTACCTATAATGTTTCCCAAATCCGGGTAGAGGATTCAAACCCAAACAAAGAACCATAATTGTAAAGAAAACAAATCAAACAATGTAAGCAAATAAAGGTGATCTAAACCCTAAGGTAACCCCACTTTTAGAATTGTCCACAGCAGAGTCGCCAGTTCTGTGATGCGGTGGGAGAACTGACTTGAGGTTTTGTGTTTGTGTTTGCAAATGTTGCGGTTAGCAAGAGTCGCCACCGACTTTTCTTTTATCCAAAAGGAAAGGTAAAAAAATCACAGGAAAGACCTTTGAGATGTTTTCTTGAGTTCGTGGGGTAGATGATGAAAAGGGAAGGTGCTAGCACCCTTTTCATCCATGGTTTTCCATGGGCTCTTAGTTACTTGTTTAGATCACTTGCTTTGCTTTGAAATTGTTTGAAATGGTGCTTTGTGTGGTTTTGAAAGTATTTTGAAAAGAGGCCATCGTTTAGGCAATCTTTGTAATGATTCTCGTTCGTAAGAATGTATACAAAGATGTTTGTCTTTTGAAAAATGTTTCAATGTTTTGTAAGATGTTTTGAAATGTGTGTGTGTTTGTTTTTGAAAATAGCAAGGATTATTTTGAAATGGGACAAGTAACTAGAAGCTTATCTACCTACTCAAATGTCTTTCTTGTGCATTTTTATTCCTTTGACATTGTTGATTTACCATTGATTTGGTAAACAACCTTATCTTTGGATGTAAATTGGACGGGCATGGGTCATCGTATGACCATGATAAAAATGTTTCCAAATATCTTAGCATGTTTTAGGGACCAAGATCATTTGTTTAGGAAACCTTTTGATAGCGTCATCGAGGGACTATGATCTTATATTTGTTTTGTTTTGCCAAGATACTTTGCATGCATAACATGGCCATTTTATTTTAGGCAACCAAGTGGGAGAAACCCTAAGGGTGCTTGTGTGCAATGTGTGTCATTTTTCATGCATTTTATTTGTCTTGGATTAGGTATTTTCTATTTGTTTGGTTTTTGTTCTTGTCATGCAAAACCCTAGTTTACTAAACATGGTATATGAAAGCAATAAATTGCGTAAATGTAAACTAAGCTATTACAACAATTATTATGGGAGGGGGAATACAAGTTTTGAATGGGGATATTTCACAAATATAAACCTAAAAATACTATTACAACCCAATCGAATATTGTGCGCCTTAAATAAATGTACAAATATTTAAAATGCAATGCAAATGTATTTATGCAAAAAATGTGTTGTATTTGTATTTTTGTATGAGAAAATAAATTAACTAACCCTAGAAAATAAGGAAAAATAATATTATTATTTTTGAAAGAGGGAAACCCTAATTTTTGATTAAAGAAAATATATGTTCTATATTAATATTTTATCCATTTTTTGTATAAGAAAATAATAAATAATATTTTGTGCAAATATTAAAAATTAAGTATGTATGGAAATAAATATTTGATGAGTATAAATAATATAATAAAAATATGTAGTATTTTTTTATTATTTACAAGTTATTTTAAGAAAATGATTTCTATTCTATTAAATAAACTATTTTAATGCAAAAAATAATAAAAAAATAAAATAAAAATGTGAAAATAAATAAATTATTTTTGGGTATTTTTTATCATTAGAAAAAATAAATGCAATTAGTAAATATAAAAATATACAAGAAAATGCAAAAATATAAGAAATAAGTCAGGGGGTGCAAAAGTAATTCAGGGGGTGTGAAAAGCAAAAACAAAAAGGCCAGGAGCGCCAAAAATCCCAAGTCAGTCACCCCTGTCCTCCAGCCACCTCTTTTGCGCGCGCTTCATGGTTCAAATTGTATCTTGCTCATGCTTGCACAAAAACAAAATCTCATAACATAAAACATGTAGCATTTAATCTCACAATTCCAACCATATAAAATTTGTAACCTAACTCTAAAAGATCAAGGAGAATTTTAATGGCCCTAATTCGTGACCTAACTTTTTCAGCATTTTCAAACTTCTAATTCTCTAAGCATAGTTAATATAAATGAAAAGTATGCATCTGTACAGCTTCACCATGATAAGGGCTACATTTTTTCTTCACAAATCGTGGCTTGAGGATACCTATTCCGAGAGATAGAGTTTTGAAAAATACCTCCTTCAGTTGGATTTGGATAGAGCAATGCAGGGACTTTAATGGAGGCCTGAGGATTGTGTGAGCTTCCTTGAACTTCCTTCAAGCTATTCCAATGCCTAGCTTGCTTTGTGGATGGCCAGAAGTCTCTGTACAAGTCAATTTGCAAGCTTCCAAAGTGAAAATGGCAATGGCTGAAACAAGGCTTACAGAAGCAGGGCAAGGGCTTGGATAGCTTTGGTAGGATGTTTATGAAGTGTTTGAAGTGTCAAGCCACAAAACGCACGAGCCAAAAATGTATTGGCTATAGTTTTGCAGGAATCTGTATGTTTGGACAGAAAATTTGAGTTTTTGTGTTTTGGAGAGTTTTTGATGTAAAGCAATCGTGTTCAGTATTGTAACAACTTGGTATATTTGTATAGAAATGACACAAAGGTCAATCCTTACTAGTTGTACAAGTTCTAGCACCTTTTGCAACTTTTCTTATATTTTAAGTAAAGTGAAATGACAAATGCAACATGCTTGTACTGGCTACCTCAAGGGCTGATAAGAGTTGTTATACATTGCTTGAGACCTGTGGAAATTGTTTGCATCAAAGGGACAGGTCTAAGGCTCAAGGTTGACAAAATTGCAAAAGCTCACCTTTATGAAAATTGCAATGTGAGCTTTATGCCTAAAATGGAATTACAACTTGTACAATGTTCCAAAAGCCAAGATAAATCCTTTATCCTCTGAGTTTGCATTTAATTATGGAGTGCAAAGTGAGTTTAGGACCTGTAAAGCAAGGTACAACCAGCATGGATTGGATTTGCAACTTGATCTCATGTAAAAATGGCATGAACAAAAGTGATAAAATGCCAACTTATCCTCTTCGATTCTCCCTAACCAAAAATGATCTTGGAGAGTTCTTGGACATTTTGGAAATCTTGCAATGTTCTATATAATCCATCTTTGAAATGAATTTTGAAATACCTCTTGGAACTAGGTGAAAAATGTCCATGAAGTTGGGTCCAAAACCTGCCGAAATTAGGGCAAATTTTCAATAAGTTATTTAGTTCATGGACCTATATTCACAAATTCACAACTTGAGATACAAGCATCTTTTGAGAAAAGTTTGTGAAGAAAAGTTATGGATTTCATGTAGGACTACAACTTTCATGTTGGAAGTTTTCTTTGAATCAAATTTCATCATGGTGAAAAAGTGGTGGAAAGTTGGGAAAAAATAAGAAAATTTTCATACTTAGAAAAATTCTAAGTTATGAAAATTTTCAAATTCAAAACCCTAATTTTCAAAATTGGTTTTCTTGGTGAACAAGTTTCATATTTTGACATATCTTGATGAATTATGACCCTTGGCACTTGATTTTGACCAAAAAGTCAAAGTTTGACTTTTCAGTGTACAGTTGTCTTTTGATCAGTTGACTGCAAAATTCATCTGCCAATCCAATGAACTTGAGATCTTTTGAACTATGTGATTAGTTCAAGATGATGCCATTGAGCCCTTGAAATCATGTTTGAACCCAATTGGTCATTGGCTAGGTTAAAAAATCAGAAATTGCCCTTTCTCCCGCAAAACCCTAATTTTGACCATTTTGCCCTTTTGATGATTTGATCAAATTTCTTGAGGAGTTGTGATCCAAACTTGATCAAATGGTACATATGAGTCTAAAATGTTGATGTGGATCAAAAATTATGAAGTTTTACTGTAAATTGGCCATGGTTGACTTTTTTTCCCAATACAACTAATTTTTAGGTCAACTATCTAATTGACTGATCAAAAATATGGTTCAAGGCTTGAAACTTGTCATGAACAATATTAGGGGTCCAAGATGATGTATGAAAGTCATATGAAGCATTGGTGGTCCAAAAATCCTAGTGCAAACTCAAACCCTAATTTTGGGGTATTAGTGCAAGATGAGATGTCTTGAGCTGACCAAACCCTAATCTTGTCTTGAGTCCAAGAAGTCTTGTGAGAAAATTCTTGATAAATGAGAGGGAAAATTTTTTGGTACAACACAAGGTCTTAAACTGAGGAAGAACACCTTGATCATCTACAAAAGCTGTTTGATAGGTTGAAGACGTACAAGCTGAGGTTAAATTCGAACAAGTGCACCTTCGGGGTAAGGTCTGGTAAGCTTCTGGGATTCATTGTCAGTGACAAAGGTATTTAAGTAGACCCTGCAAAGGTGAAGGACATACAAGAGATGTCGGCTCCCCTTACTGAGAAGGAAGTTAGAGGTTTCTTGGGACGCCTAAATTACATTGCCTGATTCATTTCACATCTGGCTGCTACTTGTGAGCCGATCTTCAAGCTTCTAAAGAAAGATCAAGTGGTAAAGTGGAATGACGAATGCCAGGTAGCCTTTGACAAAATCAAACAATATCTCCAAGAGCCTCCTATTATGATGCCTCCAACTAAAGGAAAACCTTTGATAATGTACTTAACAGTGCTAGACAATTCAATAAGGTTTGTGTTGGGGCAGAATGACGAGTCTGGTCCAAAAGAGCACGCAATATACTACCTTAGCAAAAAGTTTACTGACTATGAAACACGAAATTCACTGCTCGAGAAAACTTGTTGCGCTTTGGCATGGGCTGCTCGCCGACTGAGACAGTATATGTTGACCCACACTACTTTGTTGATATCTAAGATGGATCCGATCAAGTACATTTTCGAGAAGCCCGCTCTCTCAGGAAGGATAGCAAGATGACAAATAATCTTAACCGAGTACGACATCCAATACACAACCCAAAAAACAATTAATGGAAGTGTGTTAGCTGATCATTTGGCGCATCAGGCCATGGACGACTACCAGTCCATGAATTTCGAGTTCCCAGATGAGAATATCATGTTGGTAACCGACTGTTAAGAACCTGGACCAGATGAAGGACCTGAGGGAGGATCCCGATGGTCTATGTTTTTTGATGGAGCCTCAAATGCACTGGGTAACGACAATTGTGTTGTAATCATATCTCCTGAGGGCTGTCATACTCCATTCACTGCCCGATTATGTTTCCACTGTACCAACAATATGGCAGAGTATGAAGCATGTATCATGGGTCTTAAAGCTGCTATTGACCTAAGGATCAAGTTCTTGAGTGTATTCGGGGATTCTGCTTTGGTGATAAGTCAGATCAAAGGCGAGTGGGATATGAAGCACCCGGACCTTATTCCTTACAAAGAGTATATACTGACACTGCTGTCGCATTTTTAAGAGATCACTGTTGTATCCCAAAATTTGCCCTCTCATTTGTCAAGTATTTGCTCACAAGATATTCTACGACGTCAAGTTTTCAGCATTGATACATCAATTTAGGCTTGAAATTGGCACAAGGGCAAAATGGTCAATTGCATACTAGAAAGTAAAACTTTGACTTTTTGGTCAACATTAAGTTTCAAATATCACAATTCATCAATACATTAAAAAATATCAAGCTTTATCATCAAGAAGTTAAGAAAGTCAAAAGTCAACTTGAAAAGTCAAGATTTCCAAGACTTAGAAATTTTCTAAGTGTTTTTATACATGATAATTTCATCACTTCATGCCATTCTTTCACCAAGATGTAAGATGATTCAAGAGAAGCTTTCAACATGAAAGTTGTAGATTTCCATGATATCTACAACATTTCTTTACGCAACTTCTCCTAAATATGCATGGATCTCAAGTTATAAATTCATGAAGTCATGACATTTTCATTTAACACTTAGAGAAATTTTCAGCAGTTTTGGTCAGGTTTTTATCCCAACTTCTTGGCCAATTTTCATCAAGTTACAATTTGATTTAACAAAAGTGGTCAACATGAAAGTTATAGAGGGTGTTTCAAGCTTTCCAAAACATCCAAGAGCATGAATTTATCATACTTGATCTAGGAGATTCAAGGGCATGAAGTTGGGCATCCACCCTTGATTTGCAAGTCATTCTATTGAAGAACACACAACAAAACCCTTATGCTACGTTGCATAATCTTATGTTGCAGGCCTTCTTGCTTGCAAATCTCTACATAATTTAATGTTTACACCCACTTTTGAGCTATTACCGAAGTGTTTAAGCCATTGTCCAAAGGATCTTTCCATTTATGGCATAAAGGAACCATTGCTATTCTTGAAAAGCAAGCTTTTTGTACAAAACTTGTCTTGAGCCCATACTTTGTTTGTTTCTGATTTTACTCCACCATAAAACATGAAAATAAACCCCTCTAAACCAGCAACTTTGGTACTTCATCTTGGAACCATGGAGTACTTGACATAGTTTGATACTTACATCCCAACCAAACCATAACATGTTGTCTTGTAAACCTATTCAGCCTTTATTCACAAGTCCTTTGCCTATAAATAGAAGAAGAATTTGCAAGACAAAGAGGTGAGAGAGAGAGAGAGAGAGAGAGAGAGAGAAGAGGGAAAAGGGAGAAATAAAACCAGAAGTTTTGTTGAAAAACTCTCAAAAATCTCATTTTCACAAAAGCCATAATAGTCCACAAAACTTCCACTCTTGAGTTTTAAAGTCCAAACCTTTGAACCTCTCATACCTTACAAATTCTGTCCAACCATCTAAACACTACACATGCATCATATAGAAATTGTTCAAGCACAAGAAAAAATTCTTTAACATCACTATCCTCACTTCCCAAGTTCAACAACAGCCCATACAGCAGCTCAAACTCAAAGCACAAATTTCAGTTTCAAGGTAAGTTTTCTTGGATTTAAACTCTTCATTTCAATCATCATCATTTGGTTCATTTTTGAGGCTAAAATGCAGTAACCTTTGAATAAAAAGGTTTGTAAAAAAATCATGAACAATTTCCAAGATTGAGTGAGAAGTTTTCCATGAAATAGTATCATGAACATGTAGGTGTAAGGAAGCTGTTTTTCAAAATCATACAGTGTGCAATCGATTTCACAACCATGCAAATCGATTGCACGGGGTTCCAGTAGCCAAATTTCCAATTTTTTTGAGTGTGCAATTGATTGCACAACCATGCAAATCGATTGCACGGGGTTCCAGTAGCAAAATTTCCAACTTTTTTGACTGTGCAATCGATTTCACAACCATGCAAATCGATTGCACTTGAAGTCAGTAGCCAATGTTTTGAAAAACTGAAGTGTGCAATCGGTTGCACTAACATGAAAATCGATTTCACTCAAATAAAAATTGATTTTTTTCTTTGAAGGAACTTGAATAAAGGTTTGGAAAATATAAAATGTTTCTTTTGACCATTGAGCATCTATATCTTAAGTTCAAGATAAGTATTCTCATTATACCTTGAAATTTGCCAAGGGCTTGAACCAAAGACATCATCCAAAGAGGCTTTTAGCTTGATCAATAATTTTTGCCTTCTTTATCAATCACAACTTGTCTTCATCAAAACAAAGTGCATTCGAGAAGCTTGATTTTACGGCATGTTCCAACATATAATGATCCAAAATGTTTTCCTTTCCTTTCATTTTCTTTATATTTACATGCTTCATATATTTTCTTCATGGCTATTCAATATGGTTGTAATAGATAATTAGGACTTTAATTTCTTGCAACCCCCATTTGTAAATTTGTACACCCCATCCCCAAATGATTGTAATAGAGTAGGACTTTACATTTCCGCAATTTATCGCTTTCAAATATAAATGCTATTAACTATGGTTTGTATGGCAAGACATAAAATCAACAAGTAGATAACCCTAATTCAAGACAAAATCAAGCATGAAAATGACACACTTGCGCACAAACACCCCCTAGGGTTACTCAACTTGGTTGCCTTAAACAAAATGGCCATATTACTCATGTAAGGTATCTTAGCAAAACCAACAACAAATATAAGATCATAGTCCCTCGATGACGCTATTCAAAGTTGCCTTATAAAAATGATCTTAGTCCCTCAAAATGCTAAGATACTTTGCAACATTGCTAATCATGGTCATACGATGACCCACGCCCGTCCCTTCACATCCAACGATGGGGATTCTTACCAAGTCAATGGTAAGATAGCAACATCTAAAGGAGGAGGAAAATAACATCTAACACCTTTTGAGTAGGTAGGTTTGCTCTTAGTTACTCGCTTGCTCACAACAAAAACATTTTATACACCAACACTCTCATTTTGAAACATTTTTGAAAACAACACTTTATACGCATTCTTATAGAGATGAGAATAATTACAAAGACACCTTTTCAAAATCACTTTAAAAAAAACATCTCATAAACACTTCTTGGAAACATTTTCGAAACAAACACTTTGTATGCGTTCTTATAGAGATGAGAACCATTACGAAGTTCCATTTTTAAAATACTTTCAAAAATCACAAACACAAGCACACATCCAAACCAAAGAAAGTGATCTAGCAAGTAACTAAGAGCCCATGGAAAACCATGGATGAAAAGGGTGCTAATACCTTCCCTTTTCATAATCTACCCCCCGAACTCAAGAAACAATCTCAAAGGTCTTTCCTGTGCTTTTTTACCTTTCCTTTTGGATAAAAGAAAAGTCGGTGGCGACTCTTGCTAAACGCAACATTTGCGATAAAACACAAAACCCTCAAGTCAGTTCTCCCACCGTATCACAGAACTGGCGACTTTGCTGGGGAAAATTCTAAAAGTGGGGTTACCTTAGGGTTAGATCATATTTACTTGCTTTCATTGTTTGACTTGATTGCTTTACATTATGGTTCTTTATTTGGGTTTGAATCCTCGACCCGAATTTGGGATACATTATAGGTAAGTAGCAATACATTGTGGAAACTGTGCGGGGTATACCTACATGGTCTAAGAAATAGTTACGTTAGTGCGACATATTTATGGGTACCGGTAGCCTTTGAGTTAATTAAAGAGAATACGGGGCCGCTGAGTGATGTCATGAAGCACTAATGAACTTCTAGAACCTTTACTTGACCAACTTGTCCTTTAGGATGTAGTGAGATGACCGGCTTTCGTGCAGTCCAAAGTTGGTAGATACTCGATACTACACTCATTGAGGTTTGGTTTCTTGGGATATTTCGGTCGCCATTAAAGAGGCTTGAGATGAAACAATGACCAAGGAAACAATCCAGTGATATTGAGCTCCTTAGAAACCAGTTACTATTACTAGGACAGGTTTAAGCCAACTAAACTTCAAGAGGGTACTTACCTACAAACTCCATGCAAGCCTAAACCTAAGGATTTGTCTACTTTGTGTGTATATGTTTATTTGTATATAAACTTGCTTACTTTGCATACTTGTACATAACATCATAACATCGTATCATAACATTTTCAATAACCATTTCAAGGATCTCGAGGGCCTTTGATGAAAGGTTACATTGAACCATACGTCTATCAAGGGGAAAGAGGATTTATTTTCCTTTAACCAAACTCCGTCAAGGATCAAGTATAAACAAACTTGAGTCAAGGGCTACAACCCACTTGGCATAGTGAGCTAAATTCTCGTGGAAGGACATCCACTGATACAAAGTTCTCCAATCAAAGATGTTGATCAAAGTTCAACTTCTAACTTTTTCTTGTGTTTACCCTGTGAGATCCTTGAAAACATGCATCCACATATCATGCATCATATCATGACAGATTTCTCCCATACAGGTTTCCTTATCTTCCTACTGTTTATTTCAGTAGAAATGGCCCTAGAACAGACCATCAAGAGCATTCAAATTCAAAATGCTCAACTCCAAGAGATGTTCTTGAACCTATCTAAGGGACAAGAAGAGGTGAAGGCGCTCCTCACCAGGGGCATGATCACGGGAAATCCTGGGGACGACACAGATGACAAGTTAAAGCGGCTACAAATTGAAATGGCAACAATGAAAGTCCAGATGATGGGACAACTGGTGGGCCATATGGCTCTCATCCAAAACTTGGCTCGAGGACAAGAAGAGTTAAGGACCCTCATCAACAAGCTTCGTCATGACGAATGTAACCAAATGGTGAAAACAACTAGGAGGGGGGATCAAGTCATTATTCAGCCACCCATAAGACAAGAAGCTGGTTCAAGGGAAAGCAGACCATTCCAAATTGCCGCCACGTCACAGGCCCAATAACAACCTCGTCAACATCAACCGGAAAATCAACAAAGGCAAAACGAGCCCAAAAGACAATTTACCAACATCAACATGCCACTGTCTCAAGCTTTGCAACACATGCTGAGGATGAATCTGATTACACCAATATGACCTCATCCAAATCCTAAAACTTTTTCTCCCAGCTACAATCTTGATGCCAGGTGTGCCTATCATTCTGATAGTCTTGGGCATGATACAAACGATGTTGGGCGCTGAAGTACAAGATTCAAAACCTGATCGATGAAGGAATGCTGGAGTTCACACAAGATGGCCAGACTGAATTCTTCTGCCGTCCCTCAAAGGCTCACCACCTAAAGTGACAAGTTCAGACAAAGAGGCTTTTGTTCATTTTGAATTTTCAATTGTAATTTCTTTTGTTATTCAAACAATTATCTATTAATGTCAAACTCTGTTTCATTAATGCATTGCATATGTTTTTCTTGAATTCTTCCTTTCCTTTTCACTATATTTAAACTATGCTTTTTATTCTTCTTATGACATTTAACTCTTGCTAAAAGTTACAAGCCTTTAGAGGGAGGATGACGAAAACAATGCCATAATCTCATACAATATGCTTTTGGACAGACCTTGATGACGATGTACATGCGTTTTTTCAAATCCTAAACACTGGAGTTATAAGGAAGATAATCCCTAGTCAACCCCTTTGAGCCAAAGAAGCAGAATTTTTCTTTCTTACACAAATTGAAACCTTTAATCAAAACCTGGGGCAGGGTAGTCTCTCAGTTGATTAAAACGTGTGCTTAGCCGCAAACTCTCATTTCGTAATACAACGAATGACATAAAAACATTCCTCTGGAATCAAAAGACGGTGATGGTTCCCAATCACATAGGAAGTCATTATCTCTCAAAAAGAAAAGCCCACTAAGTCAAAACCTACAAAGGAGACTTAAGAAAACTAGGGCATCCCGCTGACTGTAATCTCAAAACGAGAACAGTCAGGCAAAAATCAGGGATAACAAATCAAAAAGAGGTCACTACAAATCCTCAACAACATGTAAAAGGTTGAAAAAATGATTTCCTTCCGATAAACTTAACTTTTCTGAACCATCACTGAAACGTCATTCCAGACTCAATTGGAGTTCAAACATACAATTAGCTGAGTTTAGGACCGAAGAACATCACGAAGAACGGGCGAGTACAAATACACTTTGAGCCTTTATCCTTTGTTTCTTAAACTGTGAACCAAGCCACGTTACAACCTTTCAAAAGTCCTAATTGAAGCATGGGTTAGTTCGAAAGCATATTGTTATAAAAGGTATCTTGACTCCTGTAAGGCTTTACTCAAAATCCTGAGTTGAATTTTTCTTACAAAATTTCTTGCTAAAAAATGCATTTTCAAAATTTCAAGACAAGCATAAACTTTGCATTATTTGAATATCGTTGTTTGCATATGGCTATTTGTTTGACAGCGGAGAAATTCACACAACGAATATCCGATGAACGAAAGCTCTCCCAGTGAACAAAATCACTTCAAGTGGGATGACACTTCCAACGACAAATTTCCTATAAAAAAGGGGGCATGACATGTCCCTATCTAGCACACTTGGGACAGTCCAGTCAAGATTCCAAGAAATATCTCAAGAAGTACAGAATAACCAGGGGCAGGTCTCCATCTCCATTACTTGGGGCATTGAACGCAAATCCTAACAAAGGGTTACGTATAGTCAATTAGTTCCTGGCAGTGCCACAAACACTTTCTACTAGAGGCAGTGACAAATCTCAATAAAATCCTTATCATAGGATGACTCACAGCCAGAGTTTCAATCTCTGAAAACTTTTTCCTAACTGAATCGACTTCAAGAATCCTCGAGGATTTTTGCCAGTGAAGTCGTCGCCTCTCCAACAGATTAAGCAACAGGGTTTATTTCCCCAAGAAACGACAAGATTCCCCATCTTGAGTTGGCCTCTCCGACTACTACAAATCAAAGGACCACAACTCCTCTTCCCCAGTAGACTACTCAACAATCCCCAGCAAGTTACTATAAAGCCTGGACCCAACCAGATATAAGTTCAACTTTGACTCCCCAGTAGAGCAACGGACAACTGAGACTCTTGAACTTTTTCCCCAAGCAAGAATCAACACTCTCCACAGAGTTTTCAATATCCCCAAGCGGATTTCTCCTCAAATATTAAAACATGAATCCTTAGTGGAAACATTCTAAGCAAAGTTTGAAGACACACCTACTCTTCAGCGGCAATCTAGGATTTAATAACTTCCCAACACTTGTCAAGGATTTATTCTCCAAGACAAAATTACATTTCAACAACATTCAAAGCATATGCATACAAAATACATATAACACAAATCTCATTTATTTTGAGAACATCATTACAGAATGCATACATCATGATATTGCATACAACTAACTCTTTACCTTTTCAGGAAAGATCAATCAACAGATAAATGTCGTCATCTTTTGGAGTAGTAATCGTCCAAGATTCCTTCATCATCCTGCTGAGGTAGTAGTCATCCAACATTCCTTCATCATCCTGCTGAGGTAGTAATCGTCCAAGATTCCTTCATCATCCTGCTGAGGTAGTAATCATCCAAGCTTCCTTCATCATCTTTTGGAGTAGTAATCGTCCAAGACTCCTTCATCATTCTGCTGAGGTAGTAATCGTCCAAGATTCCTTCATTATCCTGCTGGAGGTAGTAATCGTCCAAGATTCCTTCATCATCCTACTGAGGTAGTAGTCATCCAAGATTCCTTCATCATCCTGTTGAGGTAGTAATCGTCCAAGATACCTTCATCATCCTGCTGAGGTAGTAGTCATCCAAGATTCCTTCATCATCCTGCTGAGGTAGTAATTGTCCAAGATTCCTTCATCATCCTGCTGAGGTAGTAATCATCCAAGATTCCTTCATCATCTTTTGGAGTAGTAATCATCCAAGACTCCTTCATCATTCTGTTGAGGTAGTAATCGTCCAAGATTCCTTTATCATCCTGTTGAGGTAGTAATCGTCCAAGACTCCTTCATCATTATGTTGAGGTAGTAATCGTCCAAGATTCCTTTATCATCCTGTTGAGGTAGTAATTGTCCATGATTCCTTCATCATCCTGCTGAGGTAGTAATCGTCCAAGATTCCTTCATGATCCTGCTGAGGTAGTAATCGTCCAAGATTCCTTCATCATCCTGCTGAGGTAGTAATCATCCAAGATTCCTTCGTCATCATGCTGAGGTAGTAATCATCCAAGATTCCTTCATCATCTTTTGTAGTAGTAAATGTCCAAGATTCCTTCATCATTCTGCTGAGGTAGTAATCATCCAAGATTCCTTCATCATCCTGCTGAGGTAGTAATCATCCAAGATTCCTTCATCATCCTGCTGAGGTAGTAGTCATCCAAGATTCCTTCATCATTCTGCTGAGGTAGTAATCATCCAAGATTCCTTCGTCATCCTGCTGAGGTAGTAATCGTCCAAGATTCCTTCATCATCCTGCTGAGGTAGTAATCGTCCAAGATTCCTTCATCATCATGCTGATCATTCAGATACAGTTTAGATACGTTCCCAATACGGATGCCATCCTGATACTCATTTAGCTTCTAGATACGGTTCAGATACGCTCTAGATACGGATGCCATCCTGATACTCATTCATATTCAACTTTCAGATATAGTTTAGATACGCTCCAGATACGGATGCCATCCTGATACTCATTCAGATTCAACTTTCAGATACAGTTCAGATACGCTCCAGATACGGATGCCATCCTGATACTCATTCAGATTCAACTTTCAAATACAGTTCAGATATACTCCAGATACGGATGCCATCCTGATACTCATTCAGATCCAGCTTTCAGATACGCTCCAGATATGGATGCCATCCTGATACTCATCCTTTCAACTTACAAATTACAATTCAACAAGCATTCTTGGATGGCATCTACAAGCCCATCTCCAACAAGATTCTATCACCTCTCCAAATGGCATCTTTAAGCCCATTCCTCCTATCATCGCATCGCCGAGTGCAAATTTCTGGGCACTCTAGTGTCCAATCATCTTCCACCTTCGAGTCACGAATGGCAGAACTCACCAATCTAACTCTTCAGGTTTAAGAAGATTGAACAGGGGCAGCTGTTGTACCCTAAAATTTGCCCTCTCATTTGTCAAGTATTTTCTCACAAGATATTCTATGACGTCAAGTTTGCAACACTGATACATCAACTTAGGCTTGAAATTGGCACAAGGGCAAAATGGTTAATTGCA
Source organism: Vicia faba (assembly GCA_948472305.1). Taxonomy (NCBI): domain Eukaryota; kingdom Viridiplantae; phylum Streptophyta; class Magnoliopsida; order Fabales; family Fabaceae; genus Vicia; species Vicia faba. Next base: position 37,922 of record CATIWC010003072.1, read on the forward strand.
TACTAGAAAGTCAAACTTTGACTTTTTGGTCAACATTAAGTTTCAAATATCACAATTCATCAAGACATTCAAAAATATCAAGCTTGATCATCAAGAAATTAAGAAAGTCAAAAGTCAACTTGAAAAGTCAAGATTTCCAAGACTTAGAAATTTTCTAAGTGTTTTTATACATGATAATTTTATCACTTCATGCCATTCTTTCACCAAGATGTAAGATAATTCAAGAGAATCTTTCAACATGAAAGTTGTAGATTTCCATGATATCTACAACATTTCTTTACGCAACTTCTCCTAAATATGCATGGATCTCAAGTTATAAATTCATGAAGTCATGACATTTTCATTTAACACTTAGAGAAATTTTCAGCAGTTTTGGTCAGGTTTTTATCCCAACTTCTTGGCCAATTTTCATCAAGTTCCAATTTGATTTAACAAAAGTGGTCAACATGAAAGTTATAGAGGGTGTTTCAAGCTTTCCAAAACATCCAAGAGCATGAATTTATCATACTTGATCTAGGAGATTCAAGGGCATGAAGTTAGGCATCTACCCTTGATTTGCAAGTCATTCTATTGAAGAACACACAACAAAACCCTTATGCTATGCTGCATAATCTTATGTTGCAGGCATTCTTGCTTGCAAATCTCTACATAATTTAATTTTTACACCCAATTTTGAGCTATTACCCAAGTGTTTAAGCCATTGTCCAAAGGATCATTCCATTTATGGCATAAAGGCACCATTTTTATTCTTGAAAAGCACGCTTTTTGTAAAAAACTTGTCTTGAGCCCATACTTTGTTTGTTTCTGATTTTACTCCACCATAAAACATGGAAATCAACCCCTCTAAACCAGCAACTTTGGTACTTCTTCTTGGAACCATGGAGTACTTGACATAGTTTGATACTTACATCCCAACCAAACCATAACATGTTGTCTTGTAAACCTATTGAGCCTTTTATCACAAGTCCTTTGCCTATGAATAGAAGAAGAATTTGCAAGACAAAGAGGTGAGAAAAAGAGAGAGAGAGAGAGAGAGAGAGAGAGAGAGAGAGAGAAGAGGAAAAAGGGAGAAAGAAAACCAGAAGTTTTGTTGACAAACTCTAAAAAATCTCATATTCAGAAAAGCCATAACAATCCACAAAACTTCCACTCTTGAGTTTTAAAGTCCAATCCTTTGAACCTCTCATACCTTGCAAATTTTGTCCAACCATATAAACACTCCACATACATCATATAGAAATTGTTCAAACACAAGAAAAATTTCTTTAACATCACTATCATCACTTCCCAAGTTCAACAATAGCCCATACATCAGCTCAAACTCAAAGCACAAATTTCAATTTCAAGGTAAGTTTTCTTGGCTTTAAACTCTTCATTTCAATCATCATCATTTGGTTCATTTTTTAGGCTAAAATGCCAAGATTGAGTGAGAGTTTTTCCATGAAATAGTATCATGAACAGGTAGGTGTAAGGCAACTATTTTTCAAAATCATACAGTGCAATTGATTGCACAACCATGCAAATCAACTGCACGGGGTTCCAGTAGCCAAATTTCCAAATTTTTTGAGTGTATAATCGATTGCAAAACCATGCAAATCGATTGCACGGGGTTCCAGTAGCCAAATTTTCAATTTTTTTGACTGTGCAATCGATTGCACAACCATGCAAATCGATTGCACTGGAAGTCAGTAGCCAATGTTTTGAAAAACTGAAGCGTGCAATCGATTGCAATAACATGCAAATCGATTGCACTCAAATAAAAATTGATTTTTTGCTTTGAAAGAACTTGAATAAAGGTTTGGACAATATAAAATGTTTATTTTGACCATTGAGCATCTATATCTTAAGTTCAAGGTAAGTATTCTCATTATACCTTGAAATTTGCCAAGGGCTTGAACCAAAGACTTCATCCAAAAAGGATTTTAGCTTGATCAATAATTTTTTCCTTATTTATCAATCATGACTTGTCTTCATCAAAACAAAGTGCATTCGAGAAGCTTGATTTTATGGGATGTGCCGACAAATAATGATCCAAAATGTTTTCCTTTCCTTTCATTTTTCTTTATCTTTACATGCTTCATATATTTTCTTCATGGCTATTCAATATGGTTGTAATAGATAATTAGGACTTTAATTTCTTACAACCCTCATTTGTAAATTTGTACACCCCATCCCCAAATGATTGTAATAGCGTAGGACTTTACATTTCCGCAATTTATCGCTTTCAAATATAAATGCTAGTAACTAGGGTTTGTATGGAAAGACATAAAATCAACAAGTAGATAACCCTAATTCAAGACAAAATCAAGCATGAAAATGACACACTTGCACACAAACACCCCCTAGGGTTACTCCACTTGGTTGCCTTGAACAAAATGGCCATATTACGCATGTAAGGTATCTTAGCAAAGCAAACAAAAAATATAAGATCATAGTCCCTCGATGACGCTATTCAAAATTGCCTTACAAAAATGATCTTAGTCCCTCAAAATGCTAAGATACTTTGCAACATTGCTAATCATGGTCATACGATGACCCGCGCCCGGCCCTTCACATCCAATGATGGGGATTCTTACCAAGTCAATGGTAAGATAGCAACATCTAAAGGAGGAGGAAAAGAAAATCTAAGACCTTTTGAGTAGGTAGGTTTGCTCTTAGTTACTCGCTTGCTCACAACAAAAAAATTTTATACACCAACACTCTCATTTTGAAACATTTTTGAAAACAACACTTTATACGCATTCTTATAGAGACGAGAATCATTACAAAGACACCTTTTCAAAATCACTTTCAAAAAAACACATCTCACAAACACATCTTGGAAACACTTTCGAAATAAACACTTTGTATGCGTTCTTATAGAGACGAGAACCATTACGAAGTTCCATTTTCAAAATACTTTCAAAAATCACAAACACAAGCACACATCCAAACAAAAGCAAGTGATCTAGCAAGTAACTAAGAGCCCATGGAAAACCATGGATGAAAAGGGTTCTAATACCTTCCCTTTTCATAATCTACCCCCCGAACTCAAGAAATAATCTCAAAGGTCTTTCCTGTGCTTTTTTACCTTTCCTTTTGGATAAAAGAAAAGTCGGTGGCGACTCTTTCTAAACGCAACATTTGCGATAAAACAAAAAACCCTCAAGTTAGTTCTCCCACCGTATCACAATCACCTTTGAACATTTCCGACAAGAAGAGAATTAGTTAGGGGACGCGCTAGCTACTATGTCGTCAATGTTCAAGGTCAGGTGGGACAATGAAGCTCCCCTAATCACTATTAAGAGGTTGGATGAACCGGCATACTGTTGTGAGATCGATACTGAGGAGGTAGCCGATAAACCTTGGTTTCATGAGGTGAAAAGGCATCTTGAGGCTCAAGAATACCTCGAGGGGGCATCTGTCAATGACAAGAAATTCCTGAGAAAGTTTGCTGCAAAGTTCTTCCTCAGCAATGGAATCCTCTATAAGCGCAATCATGACTCTTTCTTACTGCAGTGTGTAAACAAGAGCGAAGAAGAGAGGATTATGGCAGACCTACACGAAGGTACCTTTGGCACTCATTCCAGTGGACATACCATGGAAAAGAAGATCCTACGGGCATAATACTACTGGTCCACTATGGAAGCTGACGGTTATCAGCATTCTCAAACCTGTCACAAGTTCCAAATATACGTTGATAAGGTGAATGTACCTCCAAATCCCTTGAATGTCTTGACGGCTCCCTGGCCCTTTGCAATGTGGGGAATTGACATGATCGGCGAAATCAGACCTACCGCGTCCAACGAACATCTCTTCATCCTAGTGGCCATTGATTACTTCACGAAGTGGGTTGAGGCTGCCTCCTTTGCTACGGTTACTAAGAATGTGATGGCACGGCTCATCAAGCATAACTTGGTTTGTCGTTATGGTATCCCTGAGAGAATCATCATGGATAATGGTACTAATCTCAACAACTCGATGATCATTGAACTCTGTAAATAGTTCAAGATTCAGCATCACAACTCTTCTCCTTACCGGCCGAAGATGAATGGGACTGTTGAAGCTGCTAACAAGAATATCAAAAAGATCATACAAAAGATGACGGTGACATACAAAGACTGGCACAAAATGTTATCGTTTGCTCTTCACGGGTAACGTACTTCAGCACGTACATCGATAGGGGCAACACCTTATTCTCTGGTATATGGCATGGAGGTTGTCCTACCCATAGAGGTCCAGATCCCTTCTCTACGGATTGTGAAGGATGCGGGTTTGAGCGAAGACGATTGGATCCAGACTCGACTTGATCAATTTAACATAATCGACGAGAAAAGCCTTACTACTATTTTCCATGGTCAAATGTATTAGAAACGGATGATCAAGGCCTTCAACAAGAAAGTCAGACAATAAGTGTATCAAGTAGGGGATCTGGTAATCAAGCGCATCATACTTCCGCAAGGTGATCCTAGGGGAAAATGGACTCCCACCTATGAGGGACCATTTGTAGTCAAGAACATATTTTCCGGTGGAGCCATGATTCTGACCACCATGGATTGTGACGACCACACCCTATTAATGCAGACATAGTGAAAATATACTACGCATAAAAAAGACCCGCTAGGTTGACACACCTAGGCAAAAATAAGGGCATCCCGGTGAGTCAAAAAGGTTCGGGCAAAATTAGGGATAAAAATAAAAAAATTTGTACACCCGGCAAGTCGAAAACCCAAAAGGGCGGCTTGGGCAAAAAAGGGTATCCTGGTGGACTAAAAACCTGAAAGGGTGGTCCAGTCAAAATTTAGGGATTAAAGCGTATCACTATGTCCCACTGGATCACCTTGCGATCAGACTTCAGTAATCAGATATCAAGCTCAAACGGTGATGATCAATCCAGTCAGCTTCGGACAAGCGGCAAAGTGATGAGATGCTCGAAGACATAGGGGCAATAGCAAAACTGAAACCCAATGGGATCACTACACATAGTTGTTTTCTTTTTTTACATGATTTCTGTAATAATTTCCATTTTACAGCGGCGTTCTCTTACTAGAGCGTCAGCCTCCTTGTAAACATGCTTGTTATAGGAAAATTTCAAATCAATACAAAGCGTCTTTTAAGTATAAAATTGTGTGTTTGTTTTTCTATTTTCTGTTTTTTTTGCAAAAACGTCCAATGTTTTATTCTTGACATATGTATTTGAATATGATTACTGTTCACAAATATCTGCATATAAAACAGAAAGACAGTTACTAAGAACCTAAAAAAAACGGTACAAAACCTAAATATCGACAGTTACCCCGTCCATCATGGTACAAGGGGCAGAGACAGTGGAAGCAAAGTTACTATCACGTATAAGCCAGTGATATCTATATTCCCCACAGAGCCGAGACAACCAAGGTCCGACCTCCATATCCCCAAGAAGGAATTCCTTCCCCACCGGGTTCATTCAGAAAGCTGATATCTGTATTCCTCAGCCGAGCTTTATAATCATAAACAACTTATAAAGTTTTCTCCAGAGCAGAGTTTATTTCTCTGACAGCGGAAGCTCGATCTCCAACAGAGCTCTTCTCTCCAGCAATGGAAGTTCATCCCTAACTGAGTTTATTTCTCCAAATTAGCAGACCTGCCAACAGAGCATCTCCCTTCCCCATAGAGTCTCTCCTAGCAGAATATTCTCAAGAAGAATAGATGTAAATCCCCAGCTAATCATCTTCGGTCACTATCCCCAGCGAAAACGAAGAACTAAACTCCTTATACTCTCTGGCAGCAGTCCATGATTTATTTTTCCTAGTTAGAGAATATCACAATAGCATTGCATATCCATACATCATGGCATGCACATACATATTATACAACACAATCTCATTTATTTTGAGAACACCATTACTCAATGCATTTCATACATCATGACATTGCATACGACTAACTCTTTACCTTTCAGGGACGGATGCAATCAAGTTCTCACGAGTTATCTCTGGTTCAATCAAACCGACACCAAGGTTTCTATTCCAGTTCAAGATATTCTAACATTTTTCTGGTTCAGTCAAACCGACACTATGGTTTCTATTCTAGTTGAAGATGTTTTAAGAATTTTGTCTGGGTCAGCCGAATCACTGCTAAGATTCCCCTGATTTCTATGCCAGTCAAAGTTAATCCGAGACCTCTCCCGGGATCAGTCAAATCGATACTAAGATTTCTCTCCCAATTGAAGTTCTCACAAGTCTTCCCTGGTTCAGTCAAATCGATACTAAGATTTTTATTCCAGTTCAAGCTATGAAGCTCGGAAATCGACCAGATAATATCTTGATTTCTCCAAATACTACTAAGCCTGGAATCGACCGGATAGTGGTACATCTTAAATTCAAGCTATGAAGCCCGGAAATCTACCGGATAACAGCTTAATTTCCCCATCATATTGTGAAGCATGGAAATCGACCAGATAACAATACAAGATACTACGAAGCCTGGAATCAACCAGATAGTGGTATATCACAGATTCAAGCTGTGAAGCCCGGAAATTGACCGGATAATATCTCGATTTCTCCAAAATACTATGAAGCCTGGAATTGACCAGATAGTTGTATAGGACACCGTGAACCCTGGCGCACGACCAGATAACGGTATAAGACGCTGTGAAGACTGGAGCACGACCAGATAGCGGCAAGAGACACTGAAACCTGGAGCACAGCCAGATAACAGTATGAGGTACTGCGAAGCTTGGAATTCGGCCAATTACTATGAAGCCCGGAAATCGACCGGATATTAGTATGCCTTAAATTCAAGTTGAAACCCGGATGCGACTGGATAACCACTTAATTCCTTCTGAAGTCTAGAGCACGACCAGATAAGAATCGAGAAATTACAAAGCCTGGAGAACTACCAGATAGCAAGTTTAATATCATCTCCCCAATAAGTCACTGTGAAACTTGGAGCACGACTAGATAACAGTTAATCTTATTATCCTCAGAAAATTATTGTAAAGCCTGGAGCCCGACCAAATAGCAGTTCACTTTCACCTCCTCGACTAAGATGATTCCCTAGTAGAGTAACAGACAACTGAAGCTCCTAAAATTCTATTTCTCCCAAGACAGAGACCAATATTCCTCAGTAGGTTCCTCCTCGATGATAGGAACGGGAATTCTCATCAAAGGAATATCTCGGGAAATCGACATCCTCTAGATGGCATCTTTAAGCCCATCTCCGACGATTCTCTGTCATATCTTCCGGATGGCATCTTTAAGCCCATCTCCAGTGACCTTCCGTCGTCTCCTCCAAATGGAATCTGTAATCCCATTCTCGATACTACCTATACAGTCCAGCACCATCTCAGACGAGTGCAAATTTTTGGGCACTTAGTGTTCAATCATCTTACACCTTTAGACTACGAAAGGCAGATAGCCAATTTACATCCTCAGATTTAAGAAGATTGAACAGGGGCAGCTGTTGTACCCCAAAATTTTCCCTCTCATTTTACTCAACACATGCCCATTGAGGTCCTCAACTTGCTCAAGGATGCCCAAGAGTTGACCAGACAAACTCTCTCCTAAGGCAATGTACCTCAAACTAGGGTTTCCATTTTCATCAGGATGGTTGAAGTCCAAAGGTCACAAATTCTTTCCATGGTCCTAATATGTTATCAATATCATCCATGTCAATTTTCATTCCTTGCACAAGAATTTTTCTAAGTCAACTGCACAAATGCCTTAAAATCAACTATACTAGGTCAAAAGTCAACTGTGGCCCACATACAGTCAAACGTCAAGATTTTTGGTCAACATCAACATTTTGAAGTGATATTCATCATTTGATCAAGGGTTGATCATGAATCCTCAAGGAATGCCCCAAATTCATCAAAACCCAAAAGTTGCTAAATTAGGGTTTCACAAGAAAAGTCAACCAAACTTTGACCAAGCATAACTTCTTCATACTTTATCAGAAATTTTCCATCCAAGGCTCATTTTGAAGAGAATGAAATTCCATACAATTCATCTTCATCCCTCAAGTTCAAAATATGCACTCATCAAAAGATAAGAATTTCTAGATTATAGATCCTTTTGAAAAGTCAACAAAAATATCTTTGGGGTCAAAGCTTCTTACATGAACATGGAAGACCCAATTGAGATGAGACAAAAAGGGTTGTTTAGGATACATCCTAAGATTTCTAAAAAGTCTAAGAATACCTCTCTAGGGTTAAAATTGGAGGGGATATGCCTTGTCAAAGTTGACCATTTTTGCAAAATTGCCAAAAGTCAAATATGCTCAAAAATACATTTTTTGTCAAATGGGCCTAGTTTTTCATAAATGAATCTTGCTTGTGACATGGTCCACGACCCAAATCAGCATCTACACTTTATTTGCTTCATTATTTATTTTATTTTCATTTTTATTATTTAAATTCAAATTAAATCAAATAAATTGCAAAAAAATACAAAAGATTGATTTTTGATCTGATTTTTTTGTAGGAATAAAATCCAATTAGGCTGAAAAATCATATCCAAAACGTGCAAAACAAATTGAATCAAAATTGGCATGATTAGGCTTATTTTGGAAACATATCATAGAAGAGAAAAACCAAATCAAATCTTGATGATCTTCAAAGATACAAGGCATTTTTGTTGACCTAATTCGTTCTAGTATATATGCTCAACATAACCAAGCCATAAAAACAAGGATTGTAGGTCGTGAGAGCACAAAGCAAAACTGAAAAAATTGATAAAAAAGTGGTGATCTGTTTTCCAACCTAGAGGGAAATTCAAAGCATTTCAAAGCTACCAATTGATTCCTTGACATCTCCAGAACGCGTTCCAATCATTTGCGAGTCCTCCCAAGCCCAAAAACAGGACATACGATCGTCACCGTTTTCTTCTTTTTCAAACTCAGATTATTATGATTCTTACATCATGAACATGGTTTAATGGTATATTTGTGTTTGTTGTCATGTTTGCAACGTGTTGGATTGGTTTAATTAATGTTTTGAGGCATACATTGATGAATGCCATGACGAGGGTTTGAAGTCACATTTTAGGGCTTCTTGATACATGTGAAATTGGACAAAGAAAAGGATACCATGATGCTCGTGACATCAAGACGAGTTGACCCATATACTCACCCTTAATTTATCATGCGTTTTCCTGATTTTTGAAGCTTGCAGGGTTTTAGCTATGGAGTCCTGGCCGTAGGTAAAAGTATTTGTCCTAATATGACGGACAAGGAAGAAGAAGATAACGTGGATGGATTCATTGGTCTATTTGAATCTAGCGCACATTTTTTCTTTTATTCAGATTAGCCATTTTGTTTTATATATCATTCATTGCTTTGATTATTATTACAAATAAGAACATGTGGTCCAGTGGCAAAGGCGCATGTTGGGAAGCAAAAGGACCTGGGTTCGATCCCAGGTCCCAGCGTTTTGTGGTTTTCTTCATATTTAACTGCAGATCACGTACACCATGCTTCCAAACGCCTACCATGTGCCCCAACAATCCAACCAGTGGATTATCACCATCACAAATCCAGCGTCCCACACATCAAGGAGCATGGTAGACCATCATAAGGGAATTCCACTTGATCCCACGCAAGGATTGGGCTCAGCAGTTAATGGGCTTACAAATTCAGCCATACACCCCCTGGATTGATTTCACAAACAAGACCATTCTTTTCTTTTCTATTTTAATTTTTCTTATTTTAATTATTTCATTAATAATTTTCTTTTTTACAAAAAATAACACAAAAATATAAGTTTTTTATTAAATCAAAAAATCACAAAAAATCTAAAAAGTATTTTTTTCATAAAAAATATTTTGTTTCTTTAATAAATTAATTAGTTTAATTAAAATTAGGGCAAATTTAATTCCTTTTTATAATTTAAATTAATTAGAAATTAGGGTTTTAATTTATACATAACCTAATTGATTTTTCTTAAAAAATAACCTAAATAATTTTTCAATTAGATTTTTAGGTTTCCTAAATTATTCTCGCATTTAATTCGCCGCATGCATTTTTTTAATTTCCTTTTTATTATTATTGTAACTGTTTCGAGGTTGTAATAGTAATTAGGGTTTAAATTCCGCATTTTTATTTCCAGTCCAAGATAATTATGTATCTGCAAAAGCCCTGTAATAGCTAGGACTCTAAACTTTCCCGCATTTTAATTTTCGCAAATTATAAACTGCTTAGATGTATGTTAATAGGATTGTATGGAAAGACTAACTGAAAATTAAAACAGTAGATCACCTTAATTGTGCAAAGATTAAATAACTGAAATCAAACACATGCACATGCTCACTCCTAGGGTTTGCCTCACTTGGTTGCCTCAGAAATAATGGTCGTGTCCCTCGAACGTAGGGATACCTTAGCAATGACCCGTGATTCAAAGTCGTCATAAAGATCATAGTCCCCACTTGTCCCTCGAGTTGCCTACGGAATTATCTTATGACGATAGTCCCTTCGAAATGCTAAGGTATCCTTATTTGTTTCCTTCAGAGACCATTTCGTCCCTTCGAACGTCCCTTTAAAATTCCAACGACGGTGCTACCTATTCCTTAATAATATGATAGCGCTGTCTAAAGGAAAATGAACAGTATTTTTCGAGTAGGTAGATTAGTTCCTAGGTACTTGCTAAAAAAATAATCTTTTTCACACAAACACTTTTCAAACAGTTTTCAAAAACCACTTCGTAACACTCTTGAGGACAGAAACAAGGGTTAAAACGAAGTAAAACAAAACTTTTCAAAACAAGCACACACAAGAAATTTCAAAATGAGCAAGTACCTAAGAGCCCTTGGAAAACCATGGATCGAAAGGGTGCTAACACCTTCCCTTTCTATAACCTACCCCCCGTACTCAGAAACATTCTCGAAAAAGGTTTTTCTGTTCTTTTTCCTTTTCCTGATTGGATAAAATAAAAGTCGGTGGCGACTCTTGCTTACCGCGACATTTTGCAAACAAAAAACACAAACCAGTATTAACAGTCGGTTCTGCCACCATATCACAGCTGTCAATTGGCCACGGTGAAGCGCCATAAACATGTTGTACTTATACTGCTTCATGGAAGCTTCACCCAAGTCATTGAATATATGGATGTTGCTATTGTTCAATCCCATATACCTTTTCAAGGCAGCGCCAGTTAAACTATCCTGGAAGAAATGAAAAAGAAAACGTTGGTTAATAGTGTGAGTGGCCATCCTTTTGATATACATCACCAGGTGGTCATGGGGACAATAATTGCCCTTGTACTTCTCAAATTCTGGCACCTTAAACTTTGATGACACTTTCATATTAGGAACTAAGCAGAGGTCACTGACATTCTGTTCGAATAAGTCATTTGCTCGGAGATCCTTCACTTCTTTCTGCATTTCATTGAATTGATCCTGAAAGTCATCCATTCGATCGTAAAAGCCCAAACTTTCACTTGGTGGAGGAGCAGGATGATAAACTTCATCGTTAATAACAGGCATAACATTCACTGTAGGAGGTGCAACATGATGAATCTCATTATTAGAAATAGGAGTAGCATGCACCATAAGAGGTTCAAAAGTAGCAGCAGTTTGAGCAAATAGAGAAACTTGAGCAGTAGGATTGTAACCTTCTGGCATGAAATTCTCAAGCGTTCCCCATGGGTAACCGCGAGGCATACTGTATTGAGTAGCAGTAACTAGAGTAAAAAATATGGGAACTAACAAAACCTCTGAAATAACGGTTGTTTGTTGTGGTTAAGTAGAATGAGGAGAGGGAGGAGGAGGAGGTGGTGGCTGATTCTGAGAAGCCACCAACGGTTCTACCAAAGTAGTCAAGTTGGCCGAGTGTTGTAGCAATGAGACAGCTTGTCAACTTAACAAACCAAAGAATCAAATAAGACACCTGCGAAATATAGGAATGAAAAAATATGTGCAAAATAAATCATGATATGCAATGTATATGATTTATTTTTATTTATTCAAGGAACTATAGACAATTGCAAATATTGAAGTACTAATACTGAAAAATCTCATTTTAATAATAACTTTGGAATGGATTACAACTTTTAGTACAAGTTTGTATAATCCTAAGTACAAAAGAATAAAGATAGATTTTAAAACATCCTAAGGAGGAAAAGCTGAAGAAGATCTCTCCACGCACTGACACTTTCCCTTGAGTCTTGCAATTTGAGCCTTGAACTACTTATTCTCTTCTGCATACTTGTCGACAACTTCTTTCCATCCACCAGAATCAGAAAATGGGTGACCGCAACCTGGATGAGCTCTAGAGGAAAATAAATCCTCTTGCTTCTCCACCATCTGTAGGACACCTCTAAATTCTTGTACTTGTTCTTCCATGCTTCCTTATCTTACTGCATCCTAACCAAGGCAAGCTGAAGTTCTTCCACATCATCTGAAAGAGGAAGAGTAGTCCTCATAAACATATCAGATAAATGTTACTCATAAGAATAAGACATCTTCAACTGAATTACCCTTGCTTGTACCCACTGAAGATGAGGCTCTAAGGAAATATCTCCTATTGGTCCCAAATCTTTTCTATTCTTCCTATGAGTATGGTGCCAAGCCTTTTCAATCGCTTCCTTAGTTGTCTTATGATCTTCTCCTTATTTGAGAAAGAAACCACTCATATGAATATTTTTTGGCTTGTCTCTCATCAGATATCCAAGTTGGCGACGTGTAAGAACAAGATTGTAGTTAATTCCTCCCTTTGTACCAAGAAGAGGCACATTGGGGAAACTACCACAACTATCAATAATATCCATATTCTAATAAGCTTGATGATACCAATCAATGTCAGAATGAGTGAGATCCATAATCTTTAGGGCCCACTGTGGTTCTTTCTTGATATCCCAAAAAGCAGCAGATTAGGGTATGTGAGAAATAAACCACTCATATAACAATAGTGTGCAACAAATGATCATCCCCTCCTGATAAAAATTCCGAAAATGGATGGAATAATAAGTATCTCCTAGCAGCGTAGGGATTGGATTCCAAATCAGAAAGATCCTAATGGCATTGACATCCACAAATTTGTCGATGTTTGGAAACAAGAACAACCCATAGGCAAGCAAAGCGAAGATAGCCCCAAAAGCATATGTACTTTTCATCTTGGCAAAGTAATGAGCTTTCTCCAATAGAAACTGAGCAGGTAAACCCATGATTCCTCCTTTGGTAGTCATGTTAGCCTCAATCCAAGACTTCTTCAAGTGAGTTATGGTAGCAATCTCATGAGAGTTAGGCTCTTCTTCTAAGTCAGTGAAAGGAACATAATCAGTAATAGGTAAACCAAGTAATAATGAATACTCCTCCAATATGGCCATTAACTAATAATCAGGAAAAGTGAAACACTGATATAACGGATCATAGAAATGGACCAATGTAGAAAGAATACCCTCCTTCATCTTGAGCTTCATAAGAGGCACTATGGCTTCATACTTCTTCCGGAAATCTATAGGATTTTGAATTTCAGGAATCAAACTCATCAGTTCCTCTATCTTAGGATCCTTGAAATTGTACTTCTGGGTCTTTCTCTTTCCAAAATTCATGGTAAAAAAGTATCTGAGATATTTGCAAAATTCATAGGTTCGACGTCACGAGCATGAAGTCAAAGGTACTACCCACAAGGTAAGGACTAATGGTTTATCACCTATCAAAAAAGGTTTTAAGGAGGTCATAGATTCTACATTCTTTCTTCGAATATTATCAACGTCCCGATTAGCTCGGTAATTAAAATATTCTTAGGAAAAACTCGTCTGAGCATAGCATCACGTGACAACCACTTCCAGATTTCTCTGTCATAGTCTCCGCACTACACCTAAAAGGCCAATATGGGTTAAGGGTTCTAGGGTTCTCAGCTTCTCAGGCTCCTAGGTCAAAAGTAACACGTCTTTCCGATTGCTCGGTAAACAAATACTACAGTCAAAGGGGCCTCCACTGAGTGGGGGATCTCATGTCTCCTTTTTTTGTGATTCCTCCCTCAAAGTTAACATGACTATACCATCTGTCTTATCTTAAGTTTTCCCAAGTCAGGATATAGGACTTATAAGAGATCACGAAGCACCCTGAAAACCAAAAAAATCCAGACATACATATATACAACAAATAATAGCAGATACACAAATAAGTAAAGATAGGCTCAACTCACTTAGAGCTGTTTTTCCCCAGTGAAGTCACCATTTTTCCATAACGGTAGAAATGTTGATACTAAGCCATTGGATTGACTTAACTCGTACAGATCAAATAAAAATCTCCACTGTGCTTTATTGTCTCCTAAACATCTATGGTACTCCGCAGGAACCTCTTTGAAAATTTGTGTGTTTTGGCTATAAAAGGTGTACACAAAAATAGATGGTGGAGATGGGAAAAGAAGTATATTTTTAAAATTTTTGCATCTGTCGCGGTTGCAAGCCTTTAGTTCCTGCACCTACCACCTTTCATGCAATAGGGGATCAGGGTACTCATAGTTCAACTCAAAAATTTTAAAACACATGTGTGTTGGTTTATTTTTAGTAAAGCAACATAATTGTCATATCCGAGTGGAAAACATACTTACTACCCACAATTATGAGAAAGGAGAATTTGCATCATCTCAAAGTGAAGGATATAGCTTGGGTTTTTGAATCAACAAAGCCTCACTCAACACCCAAGTAAAAAATATCTCACTTTACTACATATCATAGAAGTATAGTAGCTCGCATCACTATAAGAATCAGCAAGAGTCTAATCTTTTGAGAAAAGTTTTAAAGTAAAAATCCAAAGTGGAAAAATGGTTTGAATGAGGTTAATGAATTTTAGTCTTGATAAAGATGTCAAAGTATGGTTAAGTTGATTAAAGTTTGATTAAGAAAAGGTTTTGAAAATGAATGAACCTAAGTCCAAGTTTATTATGAAAGCGGTTCAAGTTAGAAAAACAAGAAGAGTTTTGAAAAGGAGGGAGAAGATTTTTGAAATTAAAGAAGTTAGGAGGAGATGAAGGGACTATCCTAAAGCATATGGAAAAAGCCAAGGAAAAGAACGATCTCACCAACAAGAAACCAAAACTTGACATAAGAAGTTAGTATAGAATTCTCATTCTTTGAATTGAAACCAAGCAAGTAAAAATAATAAACCTCTGAGGAATACTAATCTTCAGATGAATTAAGTCTTCGCAAGAATTAGAAAGAGTAACAATTGTATACAGAAGAATTCTTAATCACAGACAAAGCATATAATCAGAATTGCACACAAATAAAATCAACCCAATGCCTTGGAGTAAACTCCAAGAAATTTAGACAGAATAAAAAAAGAGCAACACAGTCCCAAAGTATCAAGGCTTCTAATCCTAAGTCCGAGAAGTCAACAACTCCACAAAGCCAATGATAGTAACCAATAGTTCAAGTAACCATAAATCTTTTAATGTTAAAGTTGATTATTAAGTGTTTTAAAAAGAAAATAAAAGCTCAAATGAGCAAATATAAAATAACATAAAGATAAATGCTCAAGTGAACAAAAGGAAAATAACATGAAATTTAAATGCTAAAAATAAATGGTACATAAAAATAAAGGTGCAAAATAAAAGCATAAATTAAAGTTAACTATTAGTGAGTTAGAAGTTAGAGGGTTAGTTGAATGACCATCTTGAAGCTTGCTTTTGAAAACTCATTAGAAGATTGATAAAATCAAAGCTTCTCAATAACATGTTTCATTTTCTTTTTGTTAAATATATTATTCATTTCAAGTACTCAAATCCAATATATATGATCAATTATGTTCAAATGATTTACTTAGACCAAAATTCATGAAATTCATTAGAGGATTGATAGAATCAAAGCATCCTAACAATGAAATTCAAAGTTATTGGATCCAAGGTTTAAAATTAAACATGCTTGGGATTGCAAACATATGTTTGGGCCACGAATGATCATTTTTTAAATCGGGACAAATTTAGCGCTATGTTAAGCAATCGTAAGTGGACTTATGTAGAAGTCACACCTATTTTAAGGTCGGTCAATAACAATCTATGTACCAACATGTTAGAGAAATGATATGTAGATCATTCTCCAAAAACATGTAGCACAAGTAAAAACAAGAAAGGGATAAGATGAAGAGGGAGGGTAATGATAAGCTAATTTACATCACCACCTCGAAATTCTTTCATCTTTAAATTCAATCATTCATCATGGTGGATTAAAGTACTAAACATGTCACTAATTCAAAGCACCAAAAATCAATTAAATAACCCACACTTGGGTAGATTTCAATTAATGAACATTTATCCAACTTCATCCACACCCAAAGTCCATTGAATTTAAAGAGAAATTGGACATTTAAAATTGCAATCCAAAGCAACAATTAAAAGAGTGAGTAAAAAAAAGAAGGGAATCAAACCAGCCCTAAAACAAGGCAAAAAACACATTATGTCCCAGTACAAATCAATTTTCATGTCTTTGCAAATCGATTTGCACAGCAAAATTTGCACAAAATAACACTGTACAAATCGATTGCACACTGGGAGCAATCAATTGCTCACTGTGATAAATAGAAAATAAACATTTTAAAAGGCAAAGTTCTTGCTCAAACTTTTCATCAAATACCTTATGATCTTGAATTTAATTGAGCATAAAAATTCTATCAAATTGTGAGAAATTAGAACCAATGGAATCAAAAAAGTAGCTCAAAGAATTTAATCATAAAGATCAACAAGAGATCACATTGTGAAAGATGAAGATCCAACTTACCAAAGGTAGATCTAGAAAATTATCAAAACAACTTCAAGAACTTGCTTCAATTCATCCCCAAGAATCAATCTCCCAAACTTGGATATAGAGAATTGATGAAGAAAAGTGTTTGGATGAAGGTTTAGCTCAAATATTAGTAAACTTCAATGAAAAACTTACTAACTTTATGAAAATTGAGCTTTGAGTGAATTTGGTAGATGGAGAGAATTGAGAGAATTTTTTGCAAGGTGAATTTGGCTATCAAAATCTTGAGAATTGAATGAAAGGCTCTATTTATAGAGTTTAGACTTTGTATTAATGGTGGTTTGAAGTTTGGTTTGGAACCAAAATTAGGCTTGATAATTGATTTTTGGAGTCAAAAATTGAATCAAGTGGTGCACATGTGATCAAATGAAGGTGTATGATGGAATTTAATTTTTCTGAAGTGGGGAATTATTTTTTGATAATCAAGGATATTTTTAAAAGAAAATAAAATTGGAGTAAAAAATTAACAAACTTGAAGATTGCTTTTTTTTTTCAAAATTTCGCGTACATAAATCGATTTGCATGTCTGTACAAATCGATTTTCACAGCAAAAAAAATGAAATTTTAGTGCAAAAAAGAAAAAGAAATTAGGGAAATCGATTTTCTTAGAGAAAAATCAGTAAAAAACTTTGCTTGTTGGATGCTTTAGCTTGATACCAACAAAACACAAATATACAAAAACAAGACAAGTATTTTTGGTATTTTGATTAGAGGTTAGTTAACAACACATATACAAAATACACAACTAACATGCTTGAGATAAAACTTAAAGATAGGGGAACGAACCCAAAGAGATAACCAATCTGAAAGTGCGATCTTGATTTGTTGATGTTATGAGATGATGAGAGGATATTAGGGGCAAAAATTGAGGTATAACAACCATCATCAGAATTATCAATCCCAAAAGTTAGGGGGAGATGATTTGGCAAATTTTGAAAATTTTGAAGTTTTTGCCATTAACAATTCGACAGACACAGATTGGCAAAAGCCAATTGTGAATTATTTGGAAAATCCAGTTAGAGATGCTGACAGAAAGGTAAAATACAAGGCTTTGAGCTATGTGTGCATGAGAAATGAGTTGTTCAAGAAAACTCTTGAGGAATACATGGAAATGGTCGAAGTCCATAGTGGAGCCTATGGCGCCCACCAAGCCGACCATAAAATGAAGTGGTTGTCATTTTGAAAGGGTGTATATTGGCCAAATATATTGAGAGACTTTATTGAATTCGCTAAGGGATACAAAGAGTGCAAAAAATATGCAGGTATTCAACACGTACCTGCAAGTGAGTTGCACAGAATTGTTAAGCCATGGCCATTTCAAGGATGGGCGCTAGACATCATAGGAGAAATTCGACCAACCTTGTCGAAACAACAAAACTTCATCCTGGTGGGAACAGACTACTTTACCAAATGGATAGAAGAAATACCATTGTTTAATGTAGACTAAGAAACAATGATTGAGTTCATTCAAAAACACATAATTTATAAATTTGGAATTCCTGAGACAATCACTACATACCAAGGGTCAGTTTTCATTGGGCGTAAAATGAAAGAGTTTACGTCTAAAATAGGTTTCAAGTTGGTAACATCCATTCCTTATTATGCTCAAGCCAAAGGTCAGGTCGAAGCTTCCAACAAGGTAATCATTGGGTTAATTAAGAAACATGTTTCTAAGAAACCCAAGAATTGGCATAAGACGTTAAATCAAGTTCTATGGGCTTGTCGAACATTTTCTAAGGAGGAGAATGGGTTAACACCCTTTCCATTAGCATTTGAACATAATATGTTTCTGCCAGTCGAGATACACTTGCAATCAGTACAAGTACAGCGCCAAAACAAACTTTCTTTGAATAATACTAGAATATGATGCTTGATGAGACAATAGATCTGGATGAAGAAAGATTAGCCGTGTTGGATGTGCTAATTCAACAAAAGGAGCGGCTTGCAAGAGCCTACAATAAAAAGGACAGAAAAAAATGTTTGCATTTGGCGACTATGTGTGGAAAGTTATCCTTCCTATGGATCGGAATGATAGAACTTTGGGGAAGAGGTCATCGAATTAGGAAGGACCATTACAAGTACTGCATGTGTTAACCAATAATGCATATGAGATCAAAGAGTTAGGCTTCTATCAAAGAATCTTAGAAGTGAATGGGAAATATTTGAAAATATATAAACCTATGCTTCAAGAGATTTAAATTACTGCAAAATAAACATGTCAAAATATGGTTGGCCAAAATGGATAAATACTAAGATGGCTATCAAAAGTCCTCATAGGGGTTACATATTCAGAAACGAGTCTTAGCTAGAATGTGAGCAACGACAGAATTACAAAGAAATCGGGATTTCAGATCTTCCAAATGGGTTTTGTCGTAAGTGACTTTTTGGTCGAGACGAGTCTTCTTAGCTGTCAGGTGACTAACCTTGCTCCTATGTTTAAGGCCCTTTTCACCATGAACTATTATCTCAAGAGTGGATTGGTGGACTTCATCGAGTGAATGGTCGTCGGACGAATTCACTAAGCCCTTCTGACGTTCGATGTCGACAATCTTCTGGTTAAATGCTTCGCTTTGGTTTCGATAGCTCAAGATTTATTGGTCAAAAGAGGAGTGTTATTCAAGGCAGGAAGCCTCAAAATCATTATCCTTTTGCCCACAAATTTCTCTCAATTCCCACTCAACTCTCATTTCATTCGCTTTGGTTTTAAGCTAGAGATTTATGTGTTGGCGGAAGGTAAGATCTTTTTTGAGTGGGCTGAAGAAAGCCTCAAAGTCGATCAAATAATGATCCAAGGAGTAAGGAATAATATGTTGGGAAACAACACCGAGAAGTTTAAAAATCTCAATTTCCATGAAAGCTTCCTTTTCGATAAAAACTCAAAACTCACTCTCAAACAAGTGAGATTTTAGTTGGTGAAATGTGTGGATTACTTCAGCGTCCAGTTCAACGATGGATAGAGAGGTCGAACCAGAGGTTGGTGAAGTAATGGGTGTATGTTGAAGTAGGTGAATCTTTTTGAACGCTGCCATTGGATCATGTTTCTTCAAAGTCTAGATTTCATAGTCGATAAGTGCAGCATTGTGCAATACTTGAAATTTGGTCTTGGCAAAAGTTGGATGACTAAACTTTAAAGTATTGTCACCAACAGGTTCAAATAAGGGTATTTTCATCATGCACGTCTGTGTTGTGATGATTTTAATTTCAGGTGGATCTGTGATTTGCGAGTTACCCTTGTCTTACCCTGACCTAGTCTTCACCTGTGAGTGGGGGGTTAACTTCTTACATGTATAGTTGGTGACTCTAGTTCTGAAGGTGACTTTGGTTCAGTTGGTGACTCTAGTTCTGATGGTGACTCTAGTTCTGATGGTGACTTTGGCTCTGTCGGTGACTAGTGTTGGTGACTTATGTGTGTTCTGAAGCTATGCCGGACCTTTGATCATATGATAATCGGTCGGTTTAGAAAACCACACGACATCATCCAATATTCTTGAAACCTTGATCCTGTTATTATTGCATCATATCAATTTACTTTTCAAAAAAAAAAGTTGTACAAAAACGGTTAATCGGCATATGCATTATCATTTTCCAAGGATATTCAAGAGTTAGTATCTTCATCAGAGGGGGCTACCAGACACATATTTTCCTATAGTTTCTTCCATTAGGATTTGACACCATTAAGAGATTTAGGTGCTCAAGTTGTCAAGCACAGTCTGAGAAGCTTCACTCAAGACTATGGCAACATCTTGTTTCTCTTGAATGCTACCAGTGAGCCATGAGCTCTACCCACTCTTCTACAGTACTACGACTCGAAGTTGCGCTGCTTCAATTTCTAGGACTATCACCTTCTTCCTACTCTAGAGGAGTATGCCTTCATTCTTGACATCAAGGTTCAAAACTAGGTGCCTTTCATCAACGTTCCAGAGGTGTTTAATATTGAAGCTATCGTTGAAGCTCTTTTTTTGAGCCTGAACGATGTGAAAGGGGATTGGAAGCACAAAAGTGACGTCTTTAGCTTTTCTTCCAGATTTCATACAAATAAAAGGTAAAGAGTTTGCGAGTGAAAGAGGTTGGTTGGCCTTCAATGTTGTAGTCGCTATTTTTATTTATGGGATAGTTATGTTCCCAAATGTCATGAAATTTGAAGATTGCACTTTTGTTTATCTCTTCATAGATAAAAACCTTGTGCCGACTCTTCTTGTTGATGCTTACCACTCCATTCAATCCAAGTGTGGAACAAAAGGAACAACTGTTTGTTGTTTTCCAGTACTGAATAAAAGGCTCATGACTCATATACCCATAGGTGGACCTTTATGGACATCCGAGGCACTTACTCATTTTCTCAAAGAATCATGAGTCTCACTCATCACGGTATAAAATGGCATAACCCTGAGATGAATATCTCTGAGATCATTATGAGTTGTGGGGAGTTTTATAAAATGTCCCTCTCACTGGAAGAAGGGGTTTCATTAACTACAATCCTATGCTCGCACTTTGTCAGTTACGGTAACCTTTCGACAAGGAGGAAGAAGATTTTGTTTTCTTTGATAAGGAGGTAAATCCTGGATTATTCAAGAAAGTACAACTAGCTTGGGACAAAATTCATAGGAAAGACGAAGCTTTCCTTGATAGGAAAGATGATAGTGTTGGAGTTCCTTATATTAGAAGGGTCATAAAGAGAGTTGAAACTTATCTTTTTCCTTATTCTCGAGAAGAATCATCCCATTAGAAGATATTCATGAAGTAGCTTTTGTCACATGAATACCACCAGAATTGTTGGATGGGATCTTAACGCAGTATTTTGCTACCATGGGTGTAAAAATAGTTGATTTTGGATCTCTTATGATGTATAAATTCATCTGATTTGCAGCTTTGTTATGAAAATAGGGTTTTCTTTGACACTTCGTCTTGACTATTACTTATCTCTATTATCTTGTTTGGTCTTTCTTGATAGTTGACAAAACTCTTGGATACATGGGAAATGACAAAAAAATAACATGCATAATCACGCATTTCATGCATTACAAGTTTTTTACTGGTCTTCTTATCTTGTGGTTCTGCTTTTTCTTAACTGAGGTGTTCAAAAATGACTACTCAGAGATAGTGAATAAGAAGATGTTGATTCCTTGACAAGGACAAGGGGTAAAGAAGTGATGATTTGTAATCAGAACCTGTGCAGGCTAGTGTGCCTAAACCAATTGTTGTGTCTGGGACTTTTTCAACTCCTGGTGACGAGGTCGAAGAGTTAATAAGAATAATAGGAAAGAGTGATTACAACATCATAGAGTAGCTGTACTGGACGCCCTCTGAGAGGTCCATTTTATCTGTGCTGATATATTCTGAAGCTCATAGGAATGCTTTGAAGAAACTCTTAAATAAATTCTTCCCTGCCGTAAGAGATAATGGTTGGACAATTTGTGCCAATCTATCTGTCGGAAATAGTTTGGATTTTGCTGACTTTGATCTTCCTCCTGAGGGTCGCATCCATAATAAGGCATTACATATCTCTATGGAGTGCAAGGGCATGACTTTGTCACGTGCATTGGTGGATATCGGATCCTCGTTGAATGTATTGCCAAAGTCTGCACTAATGAAGATTGATTACTCCGGCCTTGAATTATGTCCTGGTGATTTGGAGGAGCTTTTGATGGATCCAGGTGATTGGTGTTTGGTGAAGTGGACTTACCTATCAGGGTAGGCCCTCGTATTTTTACTACTACATTTTATGTAATGGACATAATGCCAATATATTGTTGCTTGTTGGGGCGTCCATGGGTTAACAAAGCAGGGGCAGTCATTTCTACCCTTCATCTGAAGCTCAAGTATCCTCTGGATGGAAAAACAATCACTGTTTATGGTGAGGAAGAATACATTATGAGACATTTGACTTCATTCTGTTATTTGGAGGTTGAATATGTAACTCCGTTTCGGGCTTATGAAACTATTCAGATGATCAAGACTCCTTGTTCCGAGGAAAGAAAGAAATCTGAGACTTCTTTGACTTCATTCAAATATGCTAAAGCACTAGTTGAGGTTGGTCACCCCAAAGGCTAGGGTCAAGTTGTGGATATCATTCCAAAGTTTAACAAGTTCAGTTTTAGTTTCAACCCAGAGAAGTAGAGTGCAACTCCCAAATCATCAAATTTGTTTACTCAAGTAAAATTCTCTAGTTTTGGTTTTTCCTAGAAGGATGCGTTGATGCAACTGTTGATGAAGATTGTGTCTACAGTATTGGTGTTCGTATCCGCCCAAGTGTTCCAGGTCAGAAGCTGAACAATTAGACTTCAGGGGATACCATCCAAGTTATAACTATTAAGGATCTGTTTGTAGATCGTTTGATAGACAAATTTGTCACACTATACCCAGGGCACCTAACCATTTAATCAGAGGCACTCCCCACAACTTTGTGTTCCCAAATCTTCTCGTCAACAGTCAGTGCCTATCCCCAAAGTGAAGCCATGGGGCAGCACTTTTTTTACAGAAACAGAAGAAGCCTTAGAAGCATTCAGGTTCTATTCTAATTACATATTCCCAAGTTGATTAAGCTCCATACTGTGGGCTTTCCTCCTGCATGTCTTCCACTTGACTATGACAAGAATGCTAAGTGTGAGTTTCATTTTGGGGAATTTGGTCTTAATATTGAGAATCACAGGGGTTGAAGTATAAAGTCCATCATTTGTCTAGTGTCTTTTCCAAAGGCCAATTCTGTTTGGCAATTCATTCCAGAATCTTTCTCTCAACAAAGTTTCACCTCCGTGTGATAGAAGATGAGGCTAAAGAAGTCCTCGGATATAGTATCTAATTATCTATTCTCTGAAGTGAAAGATACTTGGTGGTTCAGTTGATGCAGTGTCACTTGTTACAATTTCCATCATTTCTTTCGAAGGAATATTCTGTGAATATCATCCTAGGGCCCCTGACCATTCAGTTAAAGACGGTTTGTCATCCAGAAACAAGGTCCAGGATTGGATCAATTCAAAGAATGTTGTGTTCACAGTAAATCTGAAGGAGAAACTCTTTCCCAAGTGAGTATCCAGACTTCGAAAATTGTTTGAACCAACAAGTCCATATGGAGTCAAGTCTCCTCAATGATGGCAATATTCTAGGTTCATTCGCATTCTCATTTTCAATCTTTCTTGTTTGGTTCAATACTTTTTTATATGAAAATCTTGCTTATCTTTGAATATTAATCATAATGCATTGAATATGTTTATCTTGAATTAATCCATTCGCAATTTCTTATTAACATTTTTCTTTGATTTTTGATACTTAACGCTTTTTAAATAAAGCAAAAACCTCTGGAGGGAGGATGATGAGAAATATACCAAAATTTTCAAATGGTGTGCTTTTGAATAAAACCCTGCTGACGATGTACAAGCCTTGTTTCAATTCCTAAACACCAGAGATATAAGGGAGTGAATCTCTCTTTAACCCCTTTGAGACTTGAATTAGGAATTTATTTTCTTGTAAAAAAACCCTCTCACATTCAACCCGAGGCAGGGTAGATTTCAGTTAATCCGATCGAGCATTCAGAACTCATCAGGAGTGCGCATCTAAGGATACAATAATGGTTATCCATCAAAAGGATGAGGAAAGTCAAAACCGCAATGGTTAACCCTGATCTATTAACAACTTGCATCAAAGAGAACGATACCCCAATGGTTATCTCTCGCACATCAGTAATTTGACAGGTGCATCTGACTCACTTGGGACATTGAACATGAATTCCAGCAAAGGTTCATATACGACCAAGAACATAATGTCTGGCAGCGCTACAACACTTACTACTATGGTCAACGAAAAATCCCCACAAAGTCTCTTTCATAAGGTGATCCTCGTTAAAGTCGCCAGAGCCACCTCTATAAGGTTATCCCCCCAGAATAATCTTCACAGATAAGGGTATAAACCCCACAAGGCCAAGTTCATGGATATCCCCATAAAGTTGGATCCATGCAATCACCAGGCAGAGTTTCAATTTTGGAAAACCTCTCCCCAGCTGAATTGGTCTTAAGAGGAAGCCTTGAGGAGTTCTTCCAGAAGAAAACACCTCCCCAGCAGATTATCAAATGGGTTTATTTCCCCAACAAACTACGAATCCTCCATACCAATACAAATCAACAGACAAAACCCTTTAATCCCTGGTAGAGTCATTGATATCCCCAACGGAGTTGTTACTATCCCCAAAATTTACTAAAGCCTGGACCTGACCAGATAGTGTTTAACTTCTTCAATTGCTGAAACCTGCACCCAACCAGATGCCAGTTAACCTCAAGATCAAAATTTCAGAAACCTGGACCCTACCAGATAACTGTTCGAGTTACTACAAAACCTGGACCCAACCAGATAATAGTTTAACTTCTTCAAATCACTAACAAAACTCCTTTTCCCCAATAGAATTTGCCACTATCCCCAGTGAGTTACTATAAAGCCTGGAATCCGACCAGATAACAGTTAACTTCTTTATCCCACCAAATTGTTGTGAAGCCTAGAATCCGACCAGATAACAGCTAAACTTTCTTCCTCTCCAATCAAGAGATAGCTCCCCGGTAGAGAAACAGATAACAAAAACTCCTGAATTCTTTCCCTCAAAGCAGAAATCAACACTCTCCACAGAGTTTTCCCTCAAACAAAATCAATATTCCCCAGCAGAGTTCACCTCAAACAACAGAATAGAAATCCCCAGCAGAAACATTCTAAAACAAGGTATGAATAGGTGCATACTCTTCATCCCCAGTAGCAGTTCGGGATTTAATTTCCCAAGGCTCACCAGCATTTGTCAAAGATTTATTTTCCCAGGCAAAGATACACTTCAATAACATTTCACGTTCATACATCATAGCACATGTATATGAAACGCATGTAGCACAATCTCATTTATTTTGAGAACACCATTACACAGTGCATTTCATACATCATGACATTGCATATAGCTAACTCTTTACCTTTTCAGGAAAGATAAATCAACAGATGATTATCATCAACAATTTTCAACATGTCCAAGAGTAGTTCCTGAAACAAGGCGGAACAACTACCTACGTTACCAGATGCAGCTTCACACGGGCTCATCATGAAGAAATATTACACGGGTTCCTTCTAATTTCTAGATGAAAATTCACACGGGCTCCTCATGAAGCAAACCTACATGGGTTCCTTCTAAATTCCAGATACAGCTTCACACGGGCTCATCATGAAGCAGCCCTACACGGGTTCCTTCTAACTTCCAAATACAACTTTACACGGGCTCATCCTGAAGCAATCTTACACGGATTCCTTCTCAAAATTTCAAGATGCAGATTCACACGGGCTCATCCTGAAGCAATCTTACACGAGTTCCTTCTAATTTCCAAATGCAGCTTTACACGAGCTCATCCTGAAGAAATCTTACACGGATTCCTTCTCAAAATTTCAAGATGCAGCTTCACACGGGCTCATCCTGAAGCAATCTTACACAGATTCCTTCTCATTTATTTCTAGATGCAGCTCCACACGGGCTCATCATGAAGCAATCTTACACATGTTCCTTCTAAATTCTAGATGCAGCTTCACACAGGCTCATCCTGAAGCAACCCTACCCAGATTCCTTCTCATAATCTCCTTCTCATATATTTCCAGATGAAGTTTCACATGGACTCATCCTGAAGCAGCCCTACCCAGACTCTTTCTTATAAGTTTTCAGATGCAGTTTCACACGGACTCATCCCGAAGCAGCCATATCCAGGCTCCTTCTCATACATCTCCAGATGCAGTTTTACATGGACTCATCCAAAAGCAGCCCTGATCAGGCTCCTTCTTATACATTTCCAGATGCAGTTTCACATGGATTCAACCTGGAGATATCTTACAATGATTCCTTCTCATGTATTTCCAGGTGCAGATTTACACGGGATCATCATGAAGCAATCTTACACGGGTTCCTTCTAAATTCCAGATGCAGCTTCACACGGGCTCATCCTGAAGCAACCTTACCAAGGCTCTTTCTCATAAATTTTCATATGAAATTTCACATGGACTCATCCCGAAGCAGCCCTACCCTGGCTCCTCCTCATATTTCCATATGAAATTTCACACGGACTCATCCCGAAGCAACCCTACCCAAGCTCTTTCTCATAAATTTTCAAATGCAGTTTCACACAGACTCATCCCGAAGTAGCCCTACCCAAGATCCTTCTCATACATCTCCAAATGTAGTTTCACACAGACTCATCCCAAAGAAGCCCTACCTAGGCTCCTTCTCATACATTTCCAGATGCAGTTTCACACAGACTCATCTCGAAGCAATCTTACACAGATTTCTTCTAATACATTTCCAGATGAAGTTTCACATGGACTCTTCCCGAAGCAGCCCTACCCAGGCTCCTTCTCATACATTTCCAGATAAAGTTTCACACGGGCTCATCCCAAAGCAGCCTTACACAGGTTCCTTCTCATGAATTTCCATATATAGTCTCACACGGATTCATCCTGAAGCAGTCTTACACGGATTCCTTCTAATACATTTCCAAACACGACTTAACGCGGGTCCATTCCAGCATGTCATTCAGAATTAAATCGACCAAAGATTTATTCTGATACTTCTCCCAGTTACATTCAAGCTTAGACTTAGTCTAATTTCTATTAACAGTCACCTTTGGATGACATCTATAAGCCCATCTCCTACAACTATCCATCATCTCTCCAAATGGAATCTTTAAGCTCATTCCCTACACAATAAACTAACACATGGTAGAGTGTAAATTTCTGGGCACTCTAGTGTTAAATCATATTCTACCTTCTAGCTACGAATGGTGGCATGTCATCCTCGCTTTTCAGGTTTAAGAAGATTGAACAGGGGTAGTTGTTGTACCCTAGAATTCGCCCTCCCATTTCTCAAGAATTTTCTCACAAGATCTCTATTGGTTCAAGACAGCACAAGGTTTGATCAGCTCAAGATATCTCTTTAAATACTGATGACTCAAAACTAGGGTTTGAGTTTGCACAAGTACAATTGGACTTTTAATGCCCCATATAGTTTCTGTGGATCATATTGGGCTCTCAAGCATCAGGTCGAAGATGGAACTTTTGAATCCTCGAAAGGAGGAAGAGGAAATTGTCGAAAGGGCAAAGTAGATAAAAAAGGTGTGCAGTTACAAATAACCATGTCGAATTCAAAATATGGTTCAGGATGTTCGAACCACATGACTGATCGAAAGGAGTGGTTGGCATATTTTTGACAATTCGAAGAAGAGCAATCTTGCTTTGATCCCCAAGCTTCGACTGGGCAATGGCTTCCTTCGAGCAACCTGCTTTGATCCACCTCCTTGCTTCGATCCACAAGCTTCGAGTGGGAAGTGGCTTCCTTCGACCAACCTGCTTCGATCCACCTCCTTGTTTCGATCCATAAGCTTCGACTAGGCAATGGCTTCTTTGAGCAACCTGCTTCGATCCACCTCTAAACTCTTTGACACACATAGTTTTGACACTATGAATTACAATTTAACAAAAAAAACATGCTGATAATAGTTCATTGCAAGAAGAAGGTATTGGCAACATAGTCTTTCAAATGAGTAACGGAGGAAAAGTTATGATTAAAGATGTGCTCTATGTACTTGGAATGAAGTGAAACTTGCTAAGTGTTGGACAACTAGTCGAAAAGAGTTTCTCAGTTGTCATGAAATATGGAGTTTTGAGGTTGTTAGACACCAGGAACAATTTGGTCTTAAAATCTTTGTTGTCAAAAAATAGTACATTTGAGATACTGATCAATTCGACAGAAGTTCAATGTTTGAAAAATTGTTCGACCACAAGGATAGTTGGTTGTGACATTTGAGGTTTAGACATTTGAACTTTTGACCACTTTTCGTTTCGACTATGCCAATAAGATCATCTTGCATACTCAAAGTGGTACATTCAGATGACTATGGTCCATTCGAAGAACATACAATTGGTCGAAAGAAATATTGTTTTTTCCATTGATGAGTTTGGTCGAAGGTTGTGGATCTATGTGATCAAAACGAAAGGACGAAGTAAGTGGTACATTCAGATGAATGTGGTCCATTCGAAGAACACACAATTGGTGGAAACAAATAATGTTTTGTCTATTGATGAGTTTGGTCGAAGTTTGTGGATCTATGTGATCAAAATGAAAGGATGAAGTAAGTGGTACATTCAGATGAATGTGGTCCATTCGAAGAACACAAATTGGTGGAACCAAACAATGTTGTCCAGACTACTGCTGAACAAAGTTCTATATGCTTACAAGCCCAAGCTTAATGTACTGTCCACATAACATCCTAAAACCATGTCAAAAAATAGTCTGTTGTACTGCTATGAAACAGCCATGCACCAAGCTGCCACAACACTCCAAAACTGCTGCAAATCAATCTTGTTATGCTGCTCCTAAACCAGTCCAAACCTGTATTATCTCAGTCCCATATTTGCACCAAATTAGCATATAAGAGTTGCACCTCAAAATCTATAAAAAGAGAATACCCAAACCGTTCAAATTTTATTTGTTTTCCCCCTAAAACCCCAACAAGACTCTTCTATAAATAAGTTGTTTCACAACACAAGGCTTTTGGCAAGGAAAAAGGAGAAAGAAAAAGAGAGAGGAGAGAACACGAATGCTGAAGCCTTAAAACACTCTTAAACCCAGAACTAGAAAAACACAATACCTCTGTTCTTTTCTTTCGAACCCAAGAACATTCAAGGCAGCAACTCAAGTTCGAAACACAAATTCCAGCTTCAAGGTAAGTCTTCTTGACTTTAAACCCTCCGTTTCAAGCATCATTGATGATTCATCTTCAAATATAACATGTAATAATCAATGCCTTCGAAGCTACCCTTTTGTTTGTTTTCCTTTCTTATCAATCATATGTTAAGAACTAACCTGTACAGACCATAAAACAATGTTGGAGTGAAAAAATTACAGCATGGTTTGACACAAAGCCTTAGGCTTTGACACATATTGCTTTACAGGCCCAAACATAAGGGAAAAAGGGTGTGTGGTTCGACACATAACATTATGCTTCGATTTGGAATTACAAGGTCGAAAGAAGGATATGTTTCGATGCATATAAGCGTGCTTCGACACATGCTTTGACACATGATGTCGAAAGATTTATTTTTTCTCTTTTTTGTGTTGTTTTGTTTTTTTTACATATTTCATATATTTGCGTCATAGCTATTCAATATGGTTTGTAATAGATAATTAGGTTTAATTTCTTTCAATCCCCATTTGTACATTTGTATCCCCCATCCCTCAAATGATGCAATTGCGTAGAACATTTATTTTTTGCAATTTTACCGCTTTCATAAATGTTAGTAATTAGGGTATGTATGGCAAGATAAAAAATAGACCTTAGAAAACCCTAACCCAAGACAAGACAATGCATGAAAAATAAACACTTGCACACTTACACCTCTAGGGTTAACTCCACTTTTTGCCTTGAGAAAAATAGTCATGATGTGCATGTGAGCCATCTTAGCAAAAATAATCAAAATACAAGACCATATTCCCTCGATGACGCTAAAAATGTTGCCTTACAAATTATCTAAGTCCCTTAAGAGAAATTCTAAGATATCTCACAATATTGCTATTCATGACTATACGATGACCCACGCCTGTCCCTTCACATCCAACGATAGGGCTTCTTACCAAATCAATGGTAAGATAGCAACATCTAAAGGAGGAGAAAAATAACATAGACCTTTTGAGTAGTAGGACACTCGTAGTTGCTTGCTCAAAAACTAAAACCATTTCCACACTTACATTTTCAAAATATCTTCAAAAACAAACATATCTTTGAACTACTTTCAAAACCAACACGTTGTATACATTCTTATAGAGACGAGAATCATTACAAAGTTTTCTGAAATAAAGGCGTTTTCAAAATATTTTCAAACTTGCACCCATCACAAAACACATTTTCAAACAAAGCATTTTCAAGTGATCTAGCAAGCAACTAAGAGTCCGTAGATAACTACGGATGAAAAGGGTGCTAACACCTTCCCTTTTCATAACCAACCCCCCGAACTCAAGAAAATATCTCAAAGGTCTTTCCTGTTCTTTTCACCCTTTCCTTTATTGGATAAAATAAAAGTCAGTGGTGACTCTTGCTATCCGCAACAATTGCGATAAAATGCAAAACACCCAAGTCAGTTCTCCCACCGTATCACATTATGCCCATTTAAAAATTTAGGAGCCAAATTCAAAATTACTGTTGTTCCAAGATTTGTTTTCAAGATACAAGGTAAGCTCCAAAGTTTTGGCAAGAACCAAAGAGAGTATGAAGTTCGATTTCATTACTTTCGAAAATTTTGATTTGTACAAGCCACAAATTTCTCAAGGTTTCATTGATATTCATGCTTACAAGTACAATTTTGAAAACACTTATCTCTAATTTCACTACCAATTACAAGTTTTGAATTTTCAAAATGCAAATTACAAGCTTGAATTACAATATACTCCTAATTGATACAAGTTTGTTTTAAACTACATGGAGGTTCTTTTAAACTTCAAGATTCTTTAAGCACTTCAATTATTTTCAACCTCTTTCTTCCTCTTCATCAACTTGCTCCCTCGTCACTGTCATTTGTTCATGAAAGAAAAGAAAAGAAAGTTGTTAGCAAGATATCAAAGGAATCGAGAACATTAAACATAACCAAGAATTTGACAAGGAAAAGTTTTTCTCAACTCATCATGAGGGTTTGTGAAGGAATCAGAATATAGGGGGTATTTTCATATCATGTTCAAATTAATGCAAAGGCCTCATACATTTTGTTTCACACTAATCAGTTTTCAAGCAAAGAAATCATGGGCCAAATTCCATCTACTACAAAACACAAAAACAAGTTTTGGTTCACAGTAGAGTTCAAAACGAGCAAGTTTACTACAAAAGTTTCACAAAAATAGTATCACAGTTGAACAAGTAGAAGAAGTACATAAATCGCAAATCCATCCCAAGCAACAAACAGAGACATGACTGCTTGCAAACAACATCCCAAATGATAGACTCATATCAGTTCAATAAGGGAATCAGAAGTACAACTCAGTGCTAATAATCATAGGAAAAGCAAAGTTCAAAATACCAAAGTCAGAAAATATAAAAAGAGGAAATTGTGAAACAGAAAAAGCAGAAGTTGGAAAAGAATATCAGAAAAAGTTCAAATTATAGCTCAACAAAACTCCTCAAGCAAGCTTCATTTAAAATAGATCCTCACCCTCCAAATTCTTGTAACTAACTTCCTATTTAATAGCTCAGATTTGTTTCATTCTCAAACTAACTTTCACAGCAATAACTGATATAAAATGGAAGAATCACGATAGAATTTCTCATTCTCCAATTTCTAGAAGAATCACAAAAAATATCCACAAAAATTCTCTCCTCTCTCTTAAATTCGTGATTCATTTTTCATCATACACAAACTCAAAATTTCTTCCATGATTCAGAAATATCACAAAAATCTATCAAGAAAAACCCTAACAATTATCATCATATTTCGGTCGCTTTCGTTTGGATATCTCATCAGCATAATTGATTTTCATCATTTTTTAGCACATAGGGTTTCGGCCATCCCTTTCAAGATCTAAGCAAAATCATTGATCATCTGCAAAATCAAGTCACAGATTAGTAACAAGAAGGACCAGACAAGCAAGAATATGTAAAAAAATTGAATATCAGAGTAAGATGCGGTGTTGCCGCCATCCACCGCGGCGAGTGTTCATCATCACCACCACCTTGATCTTCATAGACCACTGTGCAAGATGTTGTTTTCTTTTCTATTTCTGTTTATTTAAGTATTTGTGTTTGAATAAAAGCTTTAGAGAGAAGTGAGAGGACAAGAGAGTAAGAGAGAGGAAGTGTTATAACTCTAAGATTAACAATAATTTTCTTTGTATTTTTGTTAAACAAATGTTGATTAGTATTGCTAATCTAGCGGTGACACTTGTCACCGCCATTGTGGATGCTCGTTGATTCTGCACAGGTACTCCCCCGCAAGCTATCATACACCTTATCATCATCATCATCAGATCTGCATCATCTCATTGCTAAAGGGATCCAATTCTCCAGATCTGAGCGTCCATGGTGAGCCTCTTGGAACGTCCTCACCAGATTTTGCGGATCTCGTGCGCATCTTGTTATGAAGCACATTGTGCACTCTCGCCTCAATCACCATCAGATCTCGTTAGATCCAGATCTGACACTCCCAAATGCATCTTCACCGTAAACCTCCTAGAGCGCACCGCATAGGATCAGCTGCATTCCACCTTGGGCTTCCATTGTTGGGCCTAGCAATATTCTCTTCATCACTCCCAGTATCTTGCAATTCAAGCCCTTTTATTTATTTTTTTATATTTCCTTTTTTGATTGATTGTTTGAATATTTTTCTTAGCTATTAAAAATAAAAATAATAATACAAAATATATACTTTTGTTTCAAATAATTAATTAGATTGAAAAATATCATTTGATATCATTAAGTATTTTGTTAATTAATGGTATCAAATAAGATGGTTCAATTTAATTCATTGTTTAATATTTCAATTAGTTTAAAATATTTGATTGATTAGACTTTTAATCGTGTTGTCAACTTGATACATCCCCATTCATAAATTTGTACCCTCATCCTCATATGGTTGTAATAGCTTAGAATTTTATTTCTTTGTAGCTTAGAATTTTATTTCTTCGCATGATTTAATTCTTGCTCAGGTATGCATGTATCATCCAATTAAAACGCATGGCCTCCTCTTGGTCCACATACCAAGCTTTTCCTAAAAGGTTTCATAGTTGAGTTTAGGCATGGCCATTCTTGCGAGATTAACCAAGTTTTTCCCTTGGTTAATCATAACCTGAATCAATCATCTTGGTCTATATACCAAGTGTTCCATGCACAAAAGGGTCTCATGGTTGTGGGTAGGAGCACCTACTCTCACGAGATTAATCAAATACAGCCCTTGGTTAATCACAACCCGATTTATCTCTCACACCCCAAGCATTCCATTTACCTTGGATACTTGTGCTATGATTTTGCAATCGATTGTTGATGCAACTCGAATATGCCTAATCATTGGTTGGTGAAGGAAATTCAAGGAGGCGCTCAGTAGAGTTTTCTTATCTCATGCGCATTGAAGAGGCAACGGACCTTCTCCGTTAGGTATCATCATACCTCTCTTTATCCATCATCCATATTTGATACATGCTTCTTGATATCTTGTTATCTCTTTATGTGATGTCTTGTTATCCCTTCTTTCCTTCTTAATTTAACTCTCCTCTTGTATGCTCCCCATAGTATCTTCAACTTAATCTTTTTGTAAAGTTTAAGTTGAATAGACCTTAGGCTAATATCCATGTATTCCAATATTAGGTAGATGTTCCCCTCTTTTATCCCCAACTATAGAATTAATAAAGCATGACAAATTTAGGGTTATTATGCTAGTATCCCCTTAGACTTTTCTTTCTCCTTTTGCATTTGCATTAAAAAAAACTTCTTTTTCTTTCAAACTTCAAAACACTTAATTCCTGAAACAAGACAGGGCAACTATCTGTATGACCAAACACATATTAATTCCTAAAACAAGACAGGGAAACTATCTGTGAAAACAAATTGTAGATTAATTCTCGAAATAGGATGGGGCGACTATCTACATGAACAGGTTGAAGATTAACTCCCGAAATAGGGGGGGGAAATTATCTATACAAAAAAGCAAAGATTAACTCATGAAATAGGATGAGGAAACTATCTTTATTTATGACCAGGTGAGGATCAATTCCCAAAATAGGACAGGGCGACTATCTTTATCAACAGGTGGTATGAACTCCCGAAACATAACGGGGTTTGCCAAAAAAATAGATTGTAGATCAATTCCCGAAACAGGACGGGCTGACTATCTACATGACGAACACTTCCCTTCAGAGACTAAATTCTGAAAAGCATCTTCCTTCATAGATTTATTCTGAAAAGAATTTCCTCCAGATAGGATTGGATATTTTCATTCTGAAAAGCATTCCTCAGATGCAGTCAGGCATATAATCATTATGATACTTCTATTAGCAGTTACTTTTGATGGCATCGATAAGCCCATCTCTGATGACTCTCTGTCACCTCTCCAAATGGAATCTTTAAGCCTATTCAAGAAATATTATCGACCAACAGCATTACATCCTGCACATGCGAGTGAAAATTTCTAGGCACTTAGGTGTTCAATCATCTTCTACCTTCAAGTCACGAATAGCAGACATGCCTATCTAACTCTCCAGGTTTAAGAAGATTGAATAGGGGAAGTTGTTGTACCCCAAAATTTTCCCTCCCATATTTCTTCTAGGGTCCTCAAATGCTCAAGATGGCTCAAGAATTAATCAGATAAATTCTCCTCCTAAGCAATGGGTCCACAACTAGGGTTTTGTATTTCAAAAGGAAATTTGGGTTTCTAAAGTCTCAAGTGGTTTTCACGGTTCTTCATATGTCCCTAGGAATGCTCATGTCAAGTTTCAAGTCATGCATCACAAGTTTGCTCAGTCAATTGCTCAGATAATGGAAAATCAACTGTATTGGGTAAAAAGTCAATTGTGGTCAACATACAGTCAATCCTCAAGATTTTTGGTGAACATCAAGATTTTGAAGTCACGTTCATCATGTGATCAAGGGTAGATCATGATTCATCAAGAGATTACTCAAAAGTCAAAAGTTTCTAAATTAGGGTTTTGATCATTCCTCTAGCAGAAGTCAATTGAACTTTGACCAAGTATAATTTTCACATGGTTCATCAAATTTTTCTCAACCAAAGCTCGTCTTGAAGGAAATTCAATTCTCTACAACTTTGTCTCTCTAAGCTCAAGTCCACAAAATGCTTCATTTGAAATGTATGGGTCAATACATTATAGGTCATTTCAAAAGTCAACAAGAAGACACTTTTTGTAAAGGCAACTTACATCAAGATAAAGTCTTCAAATGGAAAATTATAAACATATAGATTGTAGAGGACATCTTAACCTTTCCAAAAAGTCAAAGATCACCCTCAAATGATAAAAATTGTGAGAGTTATGATTGGTGCAAGTTGGACAATTTTGAGAGAATGCATGAATTCCAAATTGAGCAAATTTGTAATTTTGGGCTATTGGGCCTATGTTTTCAGATCCAAACATGTTCATGAAATGTTTAAAGACCCATAAATCCATTCATGCACTTTTATTTTATTTATTTTTATTTTTATTCAATTAAATCCAAAATAAATTAAATAAGATATAAGATCAATAGGTTAAGACATGTGGGATTTGCTATGGATCATATTTAAGACCCAAGATTACATGTGCAAGATGGCAAATTCATGCAAGGTTGATTGGTGTAAGAATGAGCCAAAAATAGCAAGTTTCCGTACAAATTTTCAATCAAAATCTTCACCTCTTAATGACATGATTCCTTCCATAATTGTTGACCTAATCTCGTGTCCTATATATACCTAACAACATCAGATGCAAAAGGAAGGCGCAACTATCACAAGAACCAGGTTTACAAAGTTCAAAAGTTTCAAAGAACTAAGGTAAAAGAAACCCCTTATCTCCATCCATTCTCAGTCGACTTCAAGTATCAAATCACCTTCCTAAGACTTCTAGAAGTTGATATCAATCCTTATCCATTGCAAATCAAACCCAGAACCTCTCCCTGCGTGTACCCTGACTGGTAAGTTTGGTGAGTTTTGATTTTTATGGTTTCGCACAACTTCAATCATTGTTAACATGCCATCCTAAATCGTATGCATCATTAGAACTGTTTTAACGTCCTACATGTAAGGTTTGGTGCAGAAACAGAAGCGTGTCATTGTTAGGGCACGGAGCTTTTGAAGCTTCAGATCTCATGATGCAAGCGTTTTTAGATCAAGCTAATCACACCATTGAAACCATAGGACCTTGATTAGTCAATTAGGGTTATTTTCTTTTTCGTTTTGATTGAATTTCGCAGGTTTTGATTTTTGTGCAATCGGAGGGGGTGATCGGAACCACCGTCCAGAATGGTTTGACTGGTGTCTGAAAACGCGTGGCATAATGTGATGCCGTGATTGGTCCATTCAAAGTACAAGGTTCTCACTCAGGCGCGTGTTTTTGTGTTGTCTGACTTTTGAAATTTGATTTATGTTATATTGAATTGTTTGTGTTTTAAACAATGGAAGTATAGCCGCCCCAACAGTAGCATCGCGCGTAATAAGGCATTAGTCTCCCAGGTCACAGGTTCGAACCCCAATTTTGCAAAAGTTTTCATATTTTCTTATTTTTGTACCCCAAAATATGCCCTCCCATTTTTCTTAACACATGGCAAGTGAGGTCCCCAAATTGCTCAAGGAAGTTCAAGAGTTGACCAGACAAACTCTCTCCTAAGGCAGTCTACCTCAAATTAGGGTTTCATTTTTCACCAAGATGCTTGAGTCCAAAGGATCCAAAATGCTTTCCATTGTCCTAATATGTTCTTAAGATCATCCATGTCAAGTTTCAGGCCTTGCAGAGGAAGTTTCCTCAGTCGATTGCTCAAATGCCTGAAAATCAATTGTGTTAGGTCAAAAGTCAACTGTGGCCCACATATAGTCAAACTTCAAGATTTTTGGTCAACATCCTCATTTTGAAGTATTAGTCATCATTTTATCAAGGGTTGATCATGATTCCACAAGGATTGCTCACAATTCATCCAAACTCAAAAGTTGCTAAATTAGGGTTTTGCAGGAAAAGTCAACTCAATTTTGACCAAGTATACTTTCTCATACTTTATCAGAAATGACCCATCCAAAGCTCATTTTGAAGAGGATGCAAGTCCCTACAACTCATATTCGTCTCCCAAGTTCAAAATATGCACTCACAAAGAGATATGAATTTTGACATTATAGGTCATTTTGAAAAGCCAACAAAAACACCTTTTGGGTCAAAGCTTCATACATGAACATGGAAGACTCAATTGATATGAGACCAAAAGGGTTGCTTAGAGGACATCCTAATATTTCTAAAACGTCCAAAAACACTCCTCTATGGTCAAAATTGAGAGAGTTATGCAATGGCCAAGTTGATCATTTTTGCAAAACTGCCAAAAGTCAAATGTGCTCCAATTTGCATTTTTTGCTAAATGGGCCCAACTTTTTATGCTTGCACCTCACTTATAACACGGTCCACGACAAATTCTCACTCACATGTTATTTGCTTCATTATTTATTTTTTTTATTTTTTTATTATTAAAAATTGAATTAAATCAAATAATTGGTAAATAATAACAAAGATTTGTTTTGATTGGTTTTTGGACAGAATCATAAGCTCGTTATGCTGGCATATCAGAATCAGATCATATCAAGGCTGAGTGGCACGAGATTGGAATGATTAGGCCAAATTTGGAAGGATATCATACAAATTAAAAATCAAATCAAATATCATCAAAGCTTCAAGATTCAATCTGTTTTGCAACCCTAATTCATTGAGGGATATATAATGAACAAGAACAAAGCAAAAAAGAGGGGTTTATAAGGCGTGAAACTGTCAGAAGAAAAACTGAAACTTTGGACAAAAAGTGAGAGATCGAAATCCATATTAGAGCCATCCTCAAGGAGTTTCAAAGCCAGAAATCAATTCTTTGGCATCTCAGGAAGCGTTCCCAGTCATTTGCAGGCGCCAGAACATCCAGAATCATCCCCTAACACTCTCACGGTTTGCAAAATTAATCAAATTCGATTACCGTAACTCTTGCGTTTTTAGCATGTTTAAGTTACATATTTGTGTTCATCATCATGTTTGCAATGTTTCTGGATAGTTTGATTTAAGTTACAGTGCAGGAATAAGCTTTTGCCATTGTTAGGGTTTCGTGCTCCAATTTTGGGTTTCGTGATTTAAGCAAAATTAGGCCTGATAATGGGTACCATGATGATCATAGTTTCAAACCCAGTTGATCCATGGTCACCAATTGAATTTATATTGCGTGTGCTTGATTTTTGAATAACACGGGTTTCAGCAACAGACTTGTGTCTGTAGGTAAAGGTTCAAAGCCTAAAACAAAGGTTCCAGGGAAGAAGATAACAGCGTGTCACAACCTGACTGGTTGGTTTAAATTCGGGCGCATTATTCTAGCCACTAACTTGTTTTCAATATATTATTTGTTTTTATTATATTAACAAGTTAACATCCAGCGCAGTTGGTCAGAGGAAGGAAGTCAGAAGCTCATGTCCTGGGTTCGATCCCAGGCGTGGACTTTTGACATTTTCTCCTTTGTTTTT
This sequence comes from Vicia faba, assembly GCA_948472305.1. NCBI lineage: Eukaryota > Viridiplantae > Streptophyta > Magnoliopsida > Fabales > Fabaceae > Vicia > Vicia faba. Next base: position 76,830 of record CATIWC010003072.1, read on the forward strand.
ACCAGATCCAGCGCACCTCACCTTCTGAGGGTCATCATCTTCTGGATCCATCAGCCATAACCAGATCCAGCGCACCTCACCTTCTGAGGGTCATCATCTTCTGGATCCATCAGCCAGAACCATATCTAGTATACCTCATCTTCTGAGGTTCAGCATCTTCTGATCCACCAGCCAGGGCCAGATCCAGTATACCTCACCTTCTGAAGGCCACCATCTTTTGGACCGATCAGCCAGAACCAGATCCGCTGACAGCAGGCCCACTCGGTTATTTCCATTATTTTTATTTAATTTCTTTTCTTTAATTATTCTGTTTTTTTATCAACACCAAAATTATTTTATTTTAAATTAACCGATCAAAAATCACAAAAAAAATTTATTTTCTTAATAAATGTTTTTTTTAATTAATTATTTTAATTAATTTAGGGCAACTTTAATTTCTTTCACAATTAAAATTCGATTAGAAAATTAGGTTAACTCTTGATTTAATTTTTCTTTCTTTCTCAAATGACAAAAACATCTTTTTTTAATCAATCGCAAATAGGTTTAGTCAAGGGTCAAAACCCTAATCGTCTCGTATTTAATTTGTCGTGCGCTTACTATTTATTTTGGCCAATATTTTATAACGGTTCATGGTTTGTAATAGTTAATTTAGGGTTTTATTTGCTATTTAAATTCCCGGGTTTTTTGGCTATGTAATTAATCCCCCTCCCCGAAGCCTTGTAATATCGTAGGTTTATTTTCTCGCATTTTTAATTCCTGCAGATATTTAACTGTCTAGATGTATGCTAATAGGATTGTATGGCAAGAATACATGACAAATTAATGCGGTTAGAAAACCTTAATGTGCAAAGACGAATAACTAAAAACAAATCACTCGTACATATCACTCTTAGGGTATACTCTCACTTCGGTTGCCTTCGGTAAACGATCATTAAGTATAGGGTGTCTTAGTGGTTACCCTCTTGTCTAAAAAGATCAAATGTCCCATTCGAATGCTGCCTCAGAAATGTTGCCTCGAATATGATCTTAAGACTCTAGGGTTATTACTAAGGTATCCTAATATTGCTTTAGTGATCGTACGTCCCTTTCGAATTGACCCTTGCAAATTCCAACGACGGTTCTACCTATTTCTCAATAGTGGGATAGCGTTGTCTAAAGGAAACAAGAATAGAAACTATCTTTTTTCGAGTAGGTAGAATCTTAAGTACTTACTCAATAAAAACTTTTCACACAAACACCTTTCAAAATAACTCCGTCACATCCTTGAGGACTGATACAAGGGTTATCGCGAAGTAAAAAATTTCTCAAAACAAAGCACATACACAAGCAATTTTTAAAAGATGAGCAAGTACCTAAGAGCCCATGGAAAACCATAGATAGAAAGGGTGATAATACCTTCCCTTTCTATAATTACCCCCCGTACTCAGAGACATCTCGAAAAAGGTTTTTTCTATTCTTTTTCCTTTTCCATGATTGGATGAAATAAAATTTGGTGGATACTCTTGCTTACCGCGACATTTTGCAAACAAAAATCGCAAAATTCAAACCAGTATTAACAGTCGGTTCTGCCAACGTATCACAGAACTGGCAACTCTGCTGGGGAATTTATAAGTGGGGTATACCTTAGGATCTAGGTCATCATAATTGCTTCTCTTGATTGCTTTATTTGATTTACTTTTGAGGGTTTTGTTTGGGGTTACTATAGATCCTACACCCGGATCTGGGGAATACCTTTTAGGTAAGTAGCAATATACTATGAGGGAATGGTACAGCGTAGACCGATACGGTTGAAGCAGTAGCTACGTTGGTGTGGCACTTTGGTTGGTACCGGTATCCCTTTTGGAGAAACGAGGAGAATACGGGGCCGCTGCGTGATGTCGTTAAGCATCAACTGACCTTAGAACCTTTAATTGCCCAACTTGGCCATTAGAAAGTAGTGAGATAGCCGGCCTCAGTGTAGAGCCGAGAACTGGTTGATACTCGATGCTACAATCATTGAGATTATACTCTCGGAATAATCTCGGCCGCAAGAAAAGATTGCGTGAGCTGAAACCATGACCGATGGAGGATGGTCAGTGATATTGAGATCCTCTAGAACCCGGTTACTTTTCTAGGACAGGTTGAACCAACTTAACTTCAAGAGGGTATTACCTTAAAACCCATGCAAGCCTAAACCTAAGGCTGTTTGTGTGACTTGTGTGCTTTCAACTTGAACTACTTGCACAGTTTTATTATCTGACAAAATGAGTTCCTTGCAGGTTTTGTTTACAGTCCTTATCCAATAACTTGGATTTCTTTCCGGGTTTACTTGCTTACATCACCTCGCACTTTTGCTTAAACGCATAACATACACATCATAACATCATACCATAGTATTTCCTTAACCATTTCAAGGATCTCAAGGGCCTGTGGTGCAAGTTATGATGAACCAAACGTCTAGCAAGGGGCAAGGGGATTTATTTTCCTCTAGCCAATGCCTTCTAGAGATTAAAACACGATAACTTGAGTTAGTGGCTATGACCCACTCGATATGGTGAGCTTGACTCTTGAAGAAGGACTCTCAACGACACTAAGTTTCTTCAATCAAGCTGCAATCAAATTCTAACAGTTTCTTGTTTACCCCGCGAGATCCTTGAAAACATTGCATACATATATCATACATATCATTGCATAACAGGTCTTCCAGTACATGTCTCTCATGTTCTCGCTGTTTATTTCATCAATGGCTCTCAAACATGACAACAAAGATCTTCAAACTCAAGAAGCTCAATTCAGGGAAATATTCCTAAACCTATCCAAGGGGCAGGAAGAGTTGAAAAGATCTTCATTGGGAACTTGGTCAAGAAAATTCTTGAAGACAATAAGGACGAACGGCTGGAACAACTGCAAACTGAGGTAGGTGCATTGAGAACCCAGATGCTGGGGCAGGTGGCTTTTATCCAAGGCCTAGCCCGAAGACAAGAAGAGTTGAAAGCCATCATTAACCAACTTCATCAAGACGAATACAATAGTATGAAGCAAACAGTCGAGGCCGGGGTCCAAGTCATTGATCAACCTCCAAGAAGACAAGAGTTTGGTTTGGTGAAGATTGGAACTTTCCAAATTTCTACTACCTCACGGGTCCAATAACAACCTCGCCAAAAACAACGGGTTAATCAGAGTAAGCCAGATACACCCAAGAGGCAGTTTACCAAACTCAACATGCCGCTGTCTCAAGCTTTACAACACATGTTGAGGATGAATCTGGTTACATTGATGGGACCTCATCTGAACCCGAATAATTCCTCTCCTAACTATAATATGGAGGCAAGGTGTGCATATCACTCCAACAGTCTGGGGCATGATATTGACGACTGTTGGAGGTTGAAATACAAAATTCAAGACCTGATTGATGAAGGAGCATTAGAATTCACACAAAATGGTCAACTAGAATGTTTGTCAATCCTCCAAGACCCACCGTTTGAAGTGACAAGTTCTAACAAGAGGGCTTTTCGTTCATTAGAATTTTCAATTTGTAATTTTCTTTTGATTGTTCGAATATTTATTCATGTCAAACTTTGTTACTTTATCAATGCATTGCATATGTCTGTTCTGAATCAATTCATTTGTATTCACTATATTTAAACTCCTTTCCTTTTTGTGATATTCAACTCTCGACTAAAAAAAGTTGTAAGCCTTTAGAGGGAGGATGACGAAAATGATACCACAATTTCTACAGTATGCTTTTGAACAGACCCCACTGACGATGTACAGGCGTTGTTTCAAATCCTAAACAGTGGAGTTATAAGGAAGATAATCCCTATTCAACCCCTTCGAGCCAAATAAGTAGGAGTTTTTTGTTCACACAAATTAAAACCCTTAATCATAACCTAGGGCAGTGTAGTTTCTCAGTTAATTCAAGTGTGCATTCAGTCGTAATATTCTACTTCATACATAATGAATGGCATCAAAGACGTCCTTCCAAAACAAAAGACGGCGATGGTTCCCTATAATCGTCAAGACAGGCAGTCATTATCTCTCGAAATAAAAGGCCATTAAGTCAAAACCTATGAAGGAGACTTAAGAAAAAATGGGGGCATCCCGCTGACTATAATCATAAAAAGAAACAGTTCAGGAAAAAGATAGGGATAATAAAATAAAAAAGAAATAGGTCCTACAAACCCTATGACTGCCTATTCAAAATAAACTATCACTGGAATATCAGAGCAAAGACTCAAACGGGATCTAAATGTACAATTAGCTGAGTTTAGGATCGAAGAACATCATGAAGAACGGGTGGGTACAAATAAAATTTGAGCCTTTATCCTTTGTTTCTTAAACCGTGAGCCAGACCACGTTATAACCCTTAAAAGTCCTAGCTGAAGCATGGGTTAGTTCGAAAGCATATTGTTACAAAAGGTATCCTGACTCCTGAAGGTCCATTACAAATCCCGAGTTGATATCACATCTTTGCAAAATTCTATTTTACTAAAAAAAAATATATTTTCAAAACCTCAAGACAAACATGAGCTTTGCATTCTTAAAATAACATTGTTTGCATATGACTATTTGTTCAACAGTAGAGAAATTCGCATGACGAATATCTAGTGAACAAAACCCTTCTCAATAAAAAGGATCACCTCAAGTGGAAAAACACTTCCAACCAAGGGGCACGACATGATCATTGTCCATTGTTGTACCCCAAAATTTTCCCTCTTATTTTATCAACATTTCTCACCACAAGGCTCTTGGAACTCAAGATCAAGCTAGGGTTTGCTCTGCTCAAGACATCTCCTTGCACTGTTGACCTAAATTAGGGTTTGAGTTTGCACAGGGATTTTTGGACCTTCAATGCCCAAAGTGACTTTCATACTTCATGTTGGACTCATAAGTTTGCCCATACCAAGTTTCAAGCCTTGAATCAAATTTTTGCCCAGTCAATTGGACAGTTGACCTAGAAATCAGTTGCATTAGGGAAAAAGTCAATTATGGCCAATTTACAGTCAAACCTCGTGAATTTTGACCCACATCAACCTTATGAACTCATAATGAACCATTTGATCAAGTTTGGACCACAACTCCACAAGAAATTTGATCAGATCACCAAAAGGGCAAAATGGTCATTTTTAGGGTTTTGACTATACAAAGGCAGTTTTTGACTGTTGGACCTAGCCAATGGCAAATCAAGCTCAACCATGGACTCAAGGACTCAATGACATAATCTTGACCTATTCAACAAGTTCAAAAGATACCAAATGCATAGGATTGACAGATGAATTTTTCAGTCAACTGATCAAAATTTGACTGTACACTAAAAAGTCAAACTTTGACTTTTTGGTCATAATCAAGTGCCAAGGGTAATTTTTCATCAAGATATGTCAAATTATGAAACTTGTTCATCAAGAAACCCTAAATTGCAAATTAGGGTTTGAAATTGAAAATTTTCATAACTTAGAAATTTTCTAAGTTATGAAATTTTCTTAATTTTTCCTAACTTTGTCCCACATTTTCACCAAGATGAAAATGGATTCAAACAAAACTTACCACATGAAAGTTGTAGTCCATCACAAAGTCTACAACTTTGATTCACAAAGTTTTCTCAAAAGAAGCTTGGATCTCAAGTTATGATTTTAAGAACAAGGGTACCTAAAACTTTTAACTTAGAGAAATTTTGCCTTAGTTTAGGCAGGATTTTGACCCATCTTCTTGGCCATTTTTCACATAGTTCCACTTGGAGTATCAAGTTGCATTTCAAAGATGGATTATAGTGCTTGTTGCAAGATTTCCAAATTGTCCAAGAACTCCTCAAACACATTTGTGGTTAGGAAGAATTGAATGCATGAAGTTGGCAAAAACTCAATTTGTATCCATGGCCAATTCATGTTCATACAACTTTCATTTTCAAACCAACATGCCTTGTACTAGTTTGCAGGCCTCTAAACCATTTTACACTCCTTAATTGAATGCAAATCCACTGAGCTAATGCATTATCTTGACCATTTGGACATTACACACAAAACTAAGCCTTAATTAGAAAAAGGTACATTTCCATTTTGAAAAAGGTTTGATGTATGTCAAAACATGATCTTTGAAGCATGGGGCCAAGATCTGAGAAGCAAAATAAAATCCACAAATTGCAAGTATCAATAGGATTGTATGCAGCATGTTATATGGCTGGTACAAGCCTGTGATACCAAGTTACACATTCTTGCTTCACAAAGAAGAAATTGTCCAAACACTTGCCAACTTGAAAACCAGTCCATGTTAGCTTAAACAAACATTACAAACATATTTCACATAACCCTTTGAGCCAGAAACACGAGGGTTTGAACCTCGAAACCTCCCATAGACAGAAATCACTCTTCTTTGGAAAAACAGGGCAGGTGCTGCAACTTGAGTGCCACAACTCATTTTGCTCGTGCGTTTTGCCCCTTTTTGCTTCAAACACATTCTATTCAACTCACTCAAGCTATCCCAAACCTCCATTGCCAACTGTAACTCCATTTACAGTGTTCACCATTTTCATTTCAAGCTTGTACAAGTTGACTTCTAGAGGTTGATTCAGGGACATTCAAGGCAAGCTAGCTATTGGAAAAGATCAAGTGAAGTTAAGGCAAGCTACCAGACACCTCAAAACTTGTTGAGAAGCACTGCATTGCCCTACTCGAATCCAACTGAAACAGGTTTTTCATCACTTTTTATCTCTCTATTTAGGAACATTTAGCCTTAGGTTTGTGAATGAAAAATGTAGTATTCAATGCCATGAAGCTGTACATATGCTCAGTTTTCATTTATATTAAGCGTGCTAGGAGAATTTCATCCATGAACATGTTGAAAAAGTTATGTCAGATTTTAGGGCCAGAGAAATTCTCTCTGGTCTTTGAGAGTTAGGATTAATGCTTTATATGGTTAGAATCGTATTTAAATTCTCTACAAGTTTGATGTTATGAGTTTTGGCAAAAGATCATGTTTCCAGGATGTTCAAGATTGTACAACAGGCGCGCGTCTTTTCAAATGTCTAGAGGAAGAAGACGAAGTTGATGGGCTGGGCTTGGCTTGTTTGCTTCTGACACCCCTTTTTTCAGTTTCACACCCCTGGCCCAATTTCTTATATTTTTGCATTTTTGAATTTTTGTTTTCTTTTCTGACTTTGTTATTTTATTTCCAAATATAATAAATACTCAAAAAATATTTTCATAATTATTTTGATTTATTTGGCATTTTATTCTAATTTTTTCTAACATTAAAGTATTTAAATATTCTTTTATATTTGAAAACTTGAAAAATATTTACATTTTATACTTTTATTTTTGTTGGATATTTTTATTCATGTTAAAAATATTTTCTTGAATATATTTTATTTTTGTACATATTTTATTTTGTATTATACATATTTAATATATATATATATATATATATATATATATATATATTTATATATATATATATATATATATATATATATATATATATATATATATATATATATATATATATATATATATATATATATATATATATATATATATATATATATATATATATATATATATATATATATATATATATATATATACACTTTTATTTTATTAAATACTTAGAATAAAAATACAAAAATATTACATTTTTACTTTTATTTATACTAAAAAACACCTTTTTTAAATATATTTTATTTTTGTACATATTAATATATTTTTGTATATAAATAATATATAATATTTATTTTCTTAAAGAAACTGGGGTTTCATCCCTTAAACAAATAAATAAATCTTTTATTTTATTTCTTATACTTTTTTATATTAAAAATACTTTTACATATATAAACAAATAAAAACTTCTTTTTGCATAATACATTTTATTTAATATTTATTGATTTTGTTTATTTAAATATTGTACATTTAAATATTTATGCATTGTGATTCAATTTGTATGTAATAGTAAACTAGGGTTTATATTTCTTGTCAAATACCCCCCATTCAAATTTGTACCCCCATCCCCATAATCATGTTGTAATAGCTTAGAACTTTAAATTCTCGCATTTTACGCTTTCAATTATGCCATGATTAGAGAATTAGGGTTTGTATGCAAAAATCAAAAATCAACAAATAGTTTGACCTAATGAAAGACAAAAATGCATGAAGATCAAACATAATGCACACTTCCACCCCTTGGGTTACAATCCACTCGCTGCCTTCAAAAATGGGCCATGGTATGCATGTTGGGTACTTTGGCAAAACAAAACAAAACAAAAGATCACAGTCCCTCGATGACGCTATCTGAGTTTCCTAAACAAAAATGATCAAGTCCCTCAAGAAAATTGCCAAAAATAAACACAATTGCTATCATGGTCTATACGATGACCCGCGTCTGTCCCGTTTAATATCTTAACACAAGGTTGTTCACCAAATGCAATGGTGAAACAACACTGTTAAAAGGGTTAAAAACATAAGAAAGATCTTTGAGTAAAATATGGTAGATAGCTCTTAGTTACTTGATCAAAGGCTTACAAAAACATCCTTGCTATTTTCAAACACACCTCACAACACAATTTCAAAACAAACTTTCAAAAAAATAATTGAAACCTTTTCAAAAAGACCAAAACCCCTTTGTATACATTCAAACTAGAATCATTACAAAGGTTGCCACAATGATGGCCTCTTTTCAAAACATCTTTCAAAACCACACACAAAGCACCATTTCAAACAATTGAAAAGCACCATTTCAAACAATTGAAAAGCAAAGCAAGTGATCTAAACAAGTAACTAAGAGCCCATGGATAAACATGGATGAAAAGGGTGCTTGCACCTTCCCTTTTCATAATCTACTCCCCGAACCCAAGAAAACATCTCAAAGGTCTTTCCTGTGCTTTTTGACCTTTCCTTTGGATAAAATAAAAAGTCGGTGGCGACTCTTGCTAAACCGAAACATTTGCGAACAAAAACGCAAAACCTCAAGTCAGTTCTCCCACCGTATCACAGAAATGGCGACTCTGCTGGGGAAAACTTTAAAAGTGGAGTAACCTTAGGGCTTAGATCACCCTTGCATGCTTATCTTGTTTGTTTTGATTGCTTTACATTTGTTTCTCTTGTTTGGGTTTGAATCCTCCATCCGGATTTGGGAAACATTCATAGGTAAATAGCAATACATTGTGGAGGCTGTGTGGGGTATACCGATATGGTTGAAGCAATAGCTATATTAGTGTGACATATTTGTGAGTACCGATAGCCTTTGAGTCAATAAAAAAGAATACGGGGCCACTGAGTGATGTCATGAAGCACTAATGAACTCTTAGAACCTTACTTGACCATCTTGGCCTTATTAGGGGTAGTGAGATAACCGGCTTTGGTGCAGTCCGAAGTTGGTAGATACTCGATACTACACTCATTGAGGGTTGTTTTCTTGGAATATTTTGGTCGCCAGTTAAGTGGCTAAACCAAAACAATGAACACAGAAAATAATCTGGTGATATTGAGCTCCTTAGAACCCGGTTACTATTTATAGGACAGGTTGAGCCAACTAACTTCAATAGGGTACTTACCTATGAAACCTCATGCAAGCCTGAAACTAGGATCTTGTGTGACTTGCTTGTACATATGTTTGTGCATACATCATGAATGCCATAAAGCATCATATGCATCCACTAACCATTTCAAGGGTTTGGATCTTCATCTTTGTTCTTGTTTTGTAGGTCATGGAATCTCTTCGCAGGAAAACAATTCAAGTCAACCTTGTGAGAATCCCTCCTCAACTCAAGGAGCTTAATTTCAATATTCCATAGAATTCTCTCTTCAGTGAAAGACATGGTAGACTCCTCAACTTGGTCAACTCCAACATTGAAGAAGACATGGTGAAAGTTCTCTTCCAGTTCTTTGACCCCCTACACCACTGTTTCACATTCCCTGATTACCAACTAGTACCTACTTTGGAGGAATTTTCTCAACTCCTGAGGATTCCTATTCTTCATTAACTACCCTACAACGGTACGGAAAAAGAACCAAAGCCTGAAGATGTTGCTCAAGCCTTACACTTGCAACCATCTGATATCAAAGGTTATTGGGAAACCAGAAGTGGTGTCAAGGGTTTCTTGGCAAAGTTTATATTTGACAAGGCACAAGACTGCTGGAATTCTCTAGATCTATAAGCTTTTGAGGAGATTATAGCACTTCTCATCTATGGGTTGGTCTTGTTCCCAAACCCTGATCAGCTTATAGATGTGAACGCTGTCAAGATTTTCATATCTCGGAATCCTGTACCTACATTGCTTGGGGACATCCTTCACTCATTTTACACACAAACAATGAGGAAAAGAGGTGTTCTCATGTGTTGTACTCCTCTTATAGCAAGGTGGTTTATTTCTCACCTTCCCCAAACAGTTTTGAAGAATTAGCAGGGTTTAAGGTGGTCACGATGATTGATGACCCTCACGCATTCTGATGTTCATTGGTTTTCTCGGTCCAGAGAAAATGTCATCATCATTGATCATTGTGGGGAATTCCCTAATGTCCCATTACTTGGCATTAGGGGAGGCATTACCTACAACCCCTGTTTAGCCCTAAGACAATTTGGGTATGCCCGGAGGGATGGTCCTCATGATATGTTAATTCCTGACCTAGTTTTTGACTTCGACAACGATGCACAAGGACTTCGACAAAGGTTTATCAGAGCTTGGAGGATGCCCAATAAGGTGGATAGTAAGACATTGGGGCACAAGAATTACATCCCCTTGAGCCTTATCTCAAGTGGGTACGAACCCGCGCCCAGAATCTTATGATGCCATAACCTCACATTCTCCCCATGATAAAAGAGCCTGTTATGGAAGGAGAGGTTCCATACACCCTCCTACATCCAGACATGCCGACATCATTGGAAGAATTGCAAAAGAGTTGGATCCAACTCAAAGAAGAACAGAATACTTTTGAAGCCAGCTTATATGCTTGTGAGAAGAAGGTTTTGGAGCTTACCCACCTACTTCATGAGGAGGAACCTCTCAACACTTACATCGCACCAAAGAGGATGCACAATGTCTTTTTACATTAATAATTTTGTAATATTTTGCCCATGGGGAACTTATGTACTAACAAATTTCTTCTTATTAATATGACGTGTGTTCTTTTTGTTTGCAACAAATTTGAATTTCTGAATCCTTGAATGCATTACATGAATAATATATCATTCATCATATACATAAACAGGTCTTCACGCCAGGTTTCCTTATCTTTCTGTTGTTTATTTCAGCAAGATGGATTTGGAGCAGACGGTTAAGGATCTGCAAGCACAAAATTCGCAATTCCAACAACTCCTCATGACCTTAGCAAAGGGTCAGGAGGACCTTAAAGCACTGTTGGAAAAAGGGAAGGAACCAGAAAGGAAGAAAAAGAAAATAGTGGGGGTAGCCACTATGGGAAGGAGATTTGAGCATCAGGCTAGGAGAGTTCTGGAATTTCCCTCGACGTCTGACGAAGGGGTTGTTAAAGGTAAAGGAACTGTGATGCCTTCTGAATCTGAAGTTGAAGAAGAAGAAGAGGAAGAGGACGAAGATTACTCAGAGCAGCAATATCCCGCGGCGGATGATAAATATAAAAATCTTGAGGATCGGTTGGCAGCCATGGAGTTGCAAAGGGTACCTGGTTTAGATTTCGAAGAACTAGGGTTGGTGGCTGGGATCGTCATTCCTCCCAAATTCAAAGTACCTACTTTTGCTAAGTATGACGGTCTATCCTGTCCAAAGATGCATCTGAGGTCCTACGTCAAAAAGATCCAACCCCACTCATCTGATAAGGATCTTTGGGTCCATTTTTTCTAAGATAGTTTATCAGGCACACAATTGGACTGGTTCTATCAACTTGAGAGGTCTGAGGTTCACAATTGGGAAGACTTAGCTGCTGCTTTCTACCGACAATACCAATACAACACAGATTTAGCGCCTACTCGTACTCAACTACAGAGTATGGGTATGGCCTCTAATGAGGGATTTAAGGAGTATGCCCAGAAGTGGCGTGATTTGGATGGAAGGGTGCAGCCACGTTTGTCGGATAGAGAGCTGGTTGACATGTTTTTAGGTACCCTGTCTGGCCCTTTCTTCAATCATTTAATCGGGAGTTCCTCTGCAGGTTTCACCGAATTAATTCTGACCGGTGAAAGGGTCGAGGCTGGTATTAAAAATGGTAAAATTCAGAAAGATGCTTCCGCTTCCACTGCTATTAAGAAGGCCTTCCCAGCTAAGAAGGAAGTTTCTGCTATTCATACCCAGAGGAACCAAGGGAGAACAGAGCGCCGACCAACGGTGGGGGTTGTGATGATCCAAAACTCTTCAACCGATCAACCTCGCAGTAATCAACCAAGAGAAAATCAGCAAAGGGTAGAAAGGCCACAACGACGATTCACCCGAATCAACATAACACCGGCTCAAGTCCACCCTCATCTGTTAAAGTTGAATCTCACCAACTTGAAGGAAGCACCAAAGAACTCCAATACTTCCTCTCCTTATTATCACTCAAATGCGAAGTGTGCGTACCACTCTGACAGTGTAGGGCATGATACCAACAAATGTTGGGCTCTTAAGAACAAGATAAAAGACTTGATAGACGCCAAGGAGGTAGAATTCGATGCGCCCGAAAAGCCGAATGTGATTTCTGCCCCAATGCCAAAGTAAGGTCATAATGTTCATGCCGTTATGGAAGACCTTCATGTTACCAATGTTGCTGACCTTCTGACTCTGTTACCTGTGATTAAAGTGAATTTGATGAAAGTCGGGATATTCCCGGGCTGTGGAAAAGACTGTTACTTTTGTTCAAACTCGCAAGCTGACTGCCCACTGTTGAAATCAAGCATCCAACGCCTGATGGATATCCAAGAGATCCTCTTTCAAAAGACTCTTGTTGATACTATCACCCATGTTACTCCTGCTACCTTTGATACTCCGACCAATGACATTGCTATAAAAACCATCTTCGACGATCTTTCCAAGACCTGCAAAAGGCCTTTTAAGATCACGCCTAATCCTAAGTTTGTGCCGTTGAAAATCACCATGCCGAGGCCTGTCCCGTATAAATCTAACAAGACGATACCATGGAACTACGGAGGAGAAATCTTCTACCATGGTATCAAGCATATTGAATCAGTCCAAGAGAATTCTGATGATGAAACCCCTAATATAGGGAATATTGCGGGAACAAGCAAGATAACTCGCAGCGAAAGGATATTCTCTCCGGAGATTGCTCCTCCACGAGCATTCTTCGGACCCTCGAGAGTTTCTGTGCCTGTCAAGCCATCTGTGCAAAGCCCGGTAATTGAAGAACTTGATGCTCCTGAAGTTAGACCCTCTGAAGTTACTGCCAAAGGTAAGGGGATACTAGAAGCGCCTGTCAGGACGAAGGCTCAGACTGTGGTAATCCCCGAGACCACCCAGAAAGAGATGGAAGAAATCTTAAAAATAATCAAAAAGAGCGACTACAATGTCATGGAGCAGCTAGGGCAGACCTCTTCCAAAATCTCCATGTTAGCTCTCCTACTCTTCTCTGAGGCTCATGCTAAGGCCTTAATAAAAAATTTAAAGACGGCACACGTTCCTCAAGAAACTTCTGCTGACCAGTTTCAAGAGTGTGTGGCTAGCCTTACTGTTGATAATGGTCTTGGTTTTTCTGATGATGATTTGACCCCTAAGGGAAGGAAGCACAACAACGTACTACATGTCTCGGTAGAATGCAGGGGGACCAAACTTGCCCATGTTCTGGTTGACACTGGTTCATCTTTAAATGTGCTACCGGAAAAGGCGTTGGACAGGTTAGACTGCGAAGGATTGACCCTAAAACCCAGTAACATCGTTGTTAGAGCCTTCGACGGTTCTAAGAGAATGGTCCATGGGGAAGTGGACATCCCAATCAAGGTGGGCACAGAAATTTTCAACTTTACCTTTTATGTGATGGACATACGTCCTTCATATTCTTGCTTGTTGGGAAGGCCGTGGATCCACAATGTTGGGGCAGTCACTTCCTCTCTGCACCAAATGCTAAAATATCCAATTCAGGGAAAGATCATAACGATTAACGGTGAGGAAGAGTACATGATAAGTCACCTCAACTCCTTCCGCTATGTGGAGTTGGATTGTGAATTCATAGAAACGCCTTTCCAACATTTTGAAGAGGTTTCTCCTGAAGTCGCAGTTGTGAAGACAATGATTGATAAGCCTATCGTTTCCAAGCCTGTGTCTAGGATGGCATGCCTCAGAGATGCGGGGGCTGTAATCAAAGAAGGAAGGAGTACAGTGTGGGGGAAACTGCGTGATTTTCCTCATAAGACAGACAAGTTCGGACTAGGTTTTACTGCTGCTGGCGAGAAAGCTGTGCGTCCCTCCAGGGCTGGAGGACCACCCGTAAAAATCACTCACCATGGAATTAATGCCTTAGAAGATGATGATGAAGAAGACAACTTTGAAGATTGGATCTTTCCAACCGTCGAAGGAGGATTAAGCAAATGGGAAGCGAAAGACTTCGTTCACATCACTTTCATCAACCAATAATTTATCTTTGAACAATTTCCTATTTTTGGTCTTAAAATTCTGGCTGCAGATACTCAATGTCACGTTCAATGTTATGACACCGTATCTGACTTACTATATGACAGTAAATACAAAAGCAATAAAGAACACAGTCAATTGTTTACCCAGTTCAGTGTGCAACAACACCTACTCTGGGGGCTACCAAGCCAGGGAGGAAATCCACTATAAGAGATGTTAATTCAGGAATAAACCAACCAGTTTATCTCCTTCACTTAAGACCTACCCAATGCAATTCCAATCTAAGTACAACTTAAACCTGAGTTCCTACTCACTCCCCCTCAATCACAGCAGTGATACATAAACCAATTTGACTTAAGAATTGATGAAGACACTCTTCAAAAACAAACACTTGATTAAGCTTCACAACTTTTTAATCAAGCAACACAATCACTAGTGCTTCACAGCTTTGAGTGATGCACACAGCTAACTTGACTCTGCTTCACAGCTTTAGTCAAGGAACATTCAAACACTCTTGCTTCAAAGCTTTGAGTGCTACACAACCCTTACAATTAGAAACCTATTCCAAGTCACTTATCACAATGATAATTGCTTGGAGTACAATAATCAAATCTATACAGATTACAAATGATCTTCTGATCAATAAAAAGGGATGCCTTGAAAAACAGCAGCTCTGTTGAATATATAGCAGCTGCAACTTCAGTTAGGGTTTCCAAAAACCTAGGGTTAATTCCGTTTGACCTAAAGACCAGGTCATAGGACTTTATTAACCAGGTTAGGGTTGAGCTAGGTTACCCCTCAGAAAACGCAGGATTCTGTTCAGGAAAGACTGAGATATTTCCTGAAAAAACTCAGACTTATCCAACCTGCAAACCTGTTAGTTCAGAACAGGATTTCATAACATCTGTCATGACATCTGAGAAAACTTGTCTACTGATTTAGCAAAATGTGATCATTTTGCAAAATGCTCAGATACACATTTATAAACATCAGTACTTGAATTACAATATTTTTCTGCAAAGGTACCTAATGAGTCAGTACAAACTAAACTAGAATGTTATGACATCAGTCATGACATTCACACATACACTTGGGATTTACCAAAAATGCAAGCCTCTAAACACCTACAAACTCCCCCTTTGGCAGATTTTTGGCTAAAGACCCTAAGCAATCAGAGATAGATAGCAGCAGAAATAAGTGACAGCAGAAAAATAGAATGTCAAGTACTAATTAAGCAAGTACCAAAATATTCTCCCCCTCTTTAGCCACAAATGGGCCAAAGATACATGTTCATAAAATTATACAGTTATCCAAAACAAAATAATAAGAGCAGCAGCAGAAAACAACTGAATACACTTCCAAACTCCACCAGATATCAGCACCAACTAGCAACACCACCAAACAGCAACCAACCTTCAAGCACTGTCATCAGACTCAGAGGAGCTAGTTTCTTCAATGTTGAGATGACCTTTAGCTTCTACACCTTCTTCCCTTCTGTTTTCTTCAGCTTCCTCCTTTTCTAGCCTGGCAATTAGAATTTCTAGGGTCCTTTTTCTAGCATCCAGCTCTTTGCAAGTTTCTTTTAAAATAGCTATGACATCTTATGTCTTGGACTGGGTCTTCACAGACGATGTCTCAGCTGATGTTATGACAATGTCTGGAGCATGAGATCCCTGAAACAGTTTGTAGTGCAAGCCAAGGGCAGGAGCTCTCTTGCAGACTGTATCTCTTGCCACAAGGATATCAGGGTATTGTGCAAGGATGATTCCACAAAGGAGGGAGGGAAAGGCAATTGGTCCTTTGACAGCATAACTGCCAGCATGCTTTAAAGTTTGTTCAAAGATGTACCTGCCATAGTCAAAAGCAGTCTTGGTTCCCACAGCATAAATAAATCTCCCCAATCCTGTGGAGATAGTTGATTTATGATTTGTAGGCACCCAGTTGGCTGCACCTATTTTATGCAAGATGGAAAATTTCATGCTGAGTTTACTAGCATTCAGCTTGCCTTTCAAGGGCCAGCACTTTACTTGCCTGCCTGTGATGGTTTGACAAACTTCATTGTCAGTTGCCTCCAGATCAGGACAGTCCTCATTTGTTCTTCCAAGAAACTTGTTGATTTCTGATGGAGAGAACTTGACCCTTCTTCCTCTAACAAAAACACTTTCAAAGTCAGCTGACCTTCCATCAGCACAATCATTAGACAAGTTCACTACAAACTCCTTAACCAGATTTTCATAACATTTGATAAACTTTATCATTGTCTTCATTAGTCCAGCATTCTTGATCAGGTCCATGATGTCTTTGCACTCCAAGGCATCATTGTTGAGTTCTCTCTCTAAGGCTATTCTCTTTAAGCAAACATACTTCCATCTGTTTGCATTGTCAGGATGATGAAAAGAGATGTTGTCTGTTGGCACTTCAGGCACTCTAGCAATTTTGCTGGAGGGGAGCTTCCTTCTGATAGGAGTTTCTTCAATATCAATCTCAAATTCTGATTCCTCATCAGAATCAGAAGATTCAGGTTCTTTTCTCTTCTTAGAGATTGGTTGTCTGGCAGTATGCACCTGGGCCTTCTTCCCTTTTGTCTGAATACTTTTCTCAGCCATGCCTTTATTAGGTTTATCATTCTGACTACTTTTTCTTTTCATCAATCTCCTAGCTATGCTAGGGTTCACATTAGCAATCAGATCATTATCTGAGTAATCCTCATCCACATCAATGATAGGTGGATCAGCAGCCTTTTCTGAAGGGTTCTGAATGTTGTCTTTTTGTGTCACAACATTCTCAGTGACATCTACATTCTCAGAAACTTCCACATTTGGACTTTCTGATTGATTTAAAGGGACAGAAATTCCCGGTACAGATTGGTTTCCACTCAGTATACTAGTCACCAGCCTAGCAATATCTTGATGAACTTGAACTGATCCTTCTCTATTTGGTACAGAAGAAGAAGGATGAGAAGAATTACCAGAGGCTGTATCTTGAGCTCTTCCTGCATGTCTGGTTCTGAGCTTTTTGACTTTGGCTGGATCAGTTGCCATCTCTCTGAGAGGAGTGACCTCAAGAACTTCAGATTCTATGCATGTGGTGATTGCCCTAGAATCTTGGTCAGATGATGACGATGATGAGGATGACGAAGTCGCCATGGTTGAAGACAATGTCTGAGACATTTTGATTGACTTTGAGTAGTGGTAGCAGTTTGAGAAAAATATTTGATTGAGAGGAGGAAACAGGTTGCAAGGACGAGAGAGGTAGGGGGTAAAAGGGAGTCTCTTCAACTTCTTAAAGATTTTGAAGGAATTGTGAAAGTATATGATTAACCCACTAAAAATAGACTTAATAAAGTTAACTCCTTCAGCCCTTGTTTTAAGCAAAATTAATTGCTATAATTTCTCATGTTGGTAAATACCCATCCTGCCCCTCAAGTTTACAACAAGAGCCTTGGTAGAAGAATCAGTCAGCTGAAGCATAAAGATACCATGTTCCAGTTTAAATGCCTTCTTCTTTACAGGGTCAATGTGCTTGTTCCTGTTATGCTGAATAGGCTTTAAAGAAATATTGATTGTATTCAGATTGTCACAACACAATGTCACAACATCTTGTGAGACATTGTACTCAGTGAGCATCTGTTTTGACCAGATATTTTGAGAACATGTATTCCTTGCAGCAACTATTTCCGCACAGAGTTGGGAAGGCATTCTTTTGATATGAATCACAGTTCTGGTTGATTCTTGAATGATTTTCTTTTTGTCCAGTCCATTTTGATGGAGAGAGGAGACTTCAAGCCTCATTTCTTCAGGGAAACAGAATTTATTAGACTTGTTATTTCCAACATCCATGTCAAGATAACTTATGGTTCTGACAACACATCCTTCTTCACGTTTATTTGCCACATCACAGCCATTATCAACCTGTAGTTTTGGAGGCCTTCTGACTGCTTTCATAGAGGTAGCTCTGGTAATTGGACATATAGTGGAGTTATCAGTGTTCTCAGGCTGCCACAAGTAGCAGTTGTCTTTGGATCTGATTCCTCTCATTACAACTTCTTGTTTTTCATTAATTACTAGACATTCAGATTTTGAGAAGTTGACCTTGAGTCCTAGATCACATAGTTGACTGATGCTAATGAGATTAGCAGTCAACCTTTTTACCAGCAGTACATTATTCAGACTTGGAACTCCAGGGCAGTCCAAATTACCAGCTCCTTTGACTTCACCTTTAGCACCATCTCCAAAGGTCACAAAACTGGTGGTGTGAGGCTCAACATTATTGAGGAGATTTTTGATTCCAGTCATGTGTCTGGAACATCCACTATCAAAGTACCAGCCTTCCTTTACAGAGACCCTCAGGGAAGTGTGGGCTATCAGGGCAGTAGCCTTTTTCTTCCATTTAGGAGCATGTGGTACCTTTTTAGATTTAGGTTTGACACCTGAGTTCTGATTAGGGTATCCATGTAATCTGAAGCAGAAAGGTTTTATGTGGCCATATCTCCCACAATGATGACATCTCCATCTTTGGTATTTTTTCTTCATGTATTTCTGATGTTGAGAGTTATGTTGAGACATCTGCTTTGACAATTGTTTAGCATGCCTGATCTTCTTGTCTGCACCAGATTTCTTAGCTTCCACAAATCCTAGACCAGATTTGTTTCCCACATTTTGTCCCACTTGTAGAATCTCTTCCAATTTATCTGATCCATTTGTCAACATCTTGACAGATTTTGTCATTTGGTTCAGTTGTGAGTTCAGTAATTGAACTTCCCCTTCTAGGTGACTTATAGTTTCAAGATCTGCCCTTTTTTCAGCCTCCAGCTTTATAATGAGTTTTGATTGTTTCTCATTCTGCACACAGACTTCAGCACTTCTGATACACAATTTCTTGTAGGTATCAGCCAGTTCTTCAAATGTCACTTCTTCATCACTAGTGTCACTGTCAGAGGTACAAACACTAGTTAGAGCAGTAACTAGTTTGGCAGATTCTTCTTCAGAATTACTTTCTGAATCATAGTCAGACCAAGTAACAGTCATTCCTTTCTTTTGTTTCTTAAGAAAGGTAGGACATTCAGCTCGAATATGTCCATATCCTTCACATCTATGGCATTGAATACCTCTGCCTTGGTTTCCCTTATCTTCTGACCTTGGTCTTCTGTTGGAACTGTCAATGTCAGAGGGAATGTTATGAACATTAGACCTTGACTTTGGATCCATTCTTTTGATGAGCTTGTTGAACTGTCTTCCAAGCATGGCAATAGCTTCTGAAAAATTTTCTTCTTCATCCTCCTTGTTTTCAACATCAGTGTTGGATACAAGTGCTATGCTTTTGTTCTTCTTGTCACCATTATCAGTGATCCCCATCTCAAAAGTCTGAAGAGACCCAATAAGTTCATCCACTTTCAACTTGCTGATGTCCTGGGCTTCCTCTATGGCAGTTACCTTCATTGCAAATCTTTTAGGCAAGGATCTGAGAATCTTCCTTACCAATTTTTCTTTTGACGTCTTTTCTCCCAGTGCTTCTGAGGTGTTGGCAATCTCCAAGATGTTCATGTGAAACTCATGAATGGTTTCATCTTCCATCATTTTTAGATTCTCAAACTTGGTGGTCAACATCTGAAGCCTTGACATTTTTACTTTGGAAGTGCCCTCATGAGTAGTTTTGAGAGTGTCCCAAACTTCCTTGGCCAGTTCATATTGATGTACTAGTCTGAAGATGTTTCTATCAATTCCATTGAACAAGGCATTTAAAGCTTTTGAATTTCCCAGAGCTAAATCATCTTCTTCTTTACTCCACTCTGCCTCAGGCTTCAGACTGATTGTCCCATCTTTCTCTGTTATGGTGGGATGAATCCATCCTTTGTCAGCAGCTCTCCAAGCCTTTTTGTCCAGAGATTTTAGGAAGGCAATCATACGAGGTTTCCAGTAGTCATAATTAGTTCCATCCAGAATGGGTGGTCTATTTCCAAAAACTCCTTCTTTGTCCATAGTGCTAGAAAGTGATATCCCTAGATCTCACCCAGTAATACAGGCAGGGTGCCTGCTCTGATGCCAATTGAAATTCTGGCTGCAGATACTCAATGTCACGTTCAATGTTATGACACCGTATCTGACTTACTATATGACAGTAAATACAAAAGCAATAAAGAACACAGTCAATTGTTTACCCAGTTCAGTGTGCAACAACACCTACTCTGGGGGCTACCAAGCCAGGGAGGAAATCCACTATAAGAGATGTTAATTCAGGAATAAACCAACCAGTTTATCTCCTTCACTTAAGACCTACCCAATGCAATTCCAATCTAAGTACAACTTAAACCTGAGTTCCTACTCACTCCCCCTCAATCACAGCAGTGATACATAAACCAATTTGACTTAAGAATTGATGAAGACACTCTTCAAAAACAAACACTTGATTAAGCTTCACAGCTTTTTAATCAAGCAACACAATCACTCGTGCTTCACAGCTTTGAGTGATGCACACAGCTAACTTGACTCTGCTTCACAGCTTTAGTCAAGGAACATTCAAACACTCTTGCTTCAAAGCTTTGAGTACTACACAACCCTTACAATTAGAAACCTATTCCAAGTCACTTATCACAATGATAATTGCTTGGAGTACAATAATCAAATCTATACAGATTACAAATGATCTTCTGATCAATAAAAAGGGATGCCTTGAAAAACAGCAGCTCTGTTGAATATATAGCAGCTGCAACTTCAGTTAGGGTTTCCAAAAACCTAGGGTTAATTCCGTTTGACCTAAAGACCAGGTCATAGGACTTTATTAACCAGGTTAGGGTTGAGCTAGGTTACCCCTCAGAAAATGCAGGATTCTGTTCAGGAAAGACTGAGATATTTCCTGAAAAAACTCAGACTTATCCAACCTGCAAACCTGTTAGTTCAGAACAGGATGTCATAACATCTGTCATGACATCTGAGAAAACCTGTCTACTGATTTAGAAAAATGTGATCATTTTGCAAAATGCTCAGATACACATTTATAAACATCAGTACTTGAATTACAATATTTTTCTGCAAAGGTACCTAATGAGTCAGTACAAACTAAACTAGAATGTTATGACATCAGTCATGACATTCACACATACACTTGGGATTTACCAAAAATGCAAGCCAATACCTAAACACCTACAGGTCTGTAATAATTAAACAATTCGTACACTATTTTCACCTTATGCCTTACCCGGGGCATATAGGTCCATTTGTAAGGGCTTGATTTCTTCATTATCATATGCCATTTTTAAGTGAATCATTAGACGTTTTCATCTATAAATTGTTGTGTTCATTTTCTTTCCTTTTACATTTTGTTTTGTTTAAGGATGGCTATCCCTTACACACACCCACACTCACAAAATGCACGTACCCATCCACTCCGGATTCCATGGGTGACTATTCTGCTTTAGCCCTCGGTGACTCTGAAGATTTGGTCAATCATGCCGAGTACGAAGATGATGAAGACTGTGAAGTGCCTGGAGAGTTAGCCAGACTTTTGCAACAAGAAGAGAAGGCTATTCTGCCCCATGAAGAGTTGCTATAAACCATCAATTTGGGAACATAGGAAGACAAGAAAGAGGTTAAGGTGGGTGCCAACCTGGAGCCAAGTGTCAAAGAGCGTCTAGTTCAGCTGCTGAATGAATATGTCGAAATCTTCGCCTGGTCCTATGAAGACATGCCAGGACTAGATACAGATATCGTGGTTCACCGTCTCCCTACAAAAGAAGATTGTCCACCAATCAAACAAAAAGTCCGCCGAATGAGGCCCGACATGTCTGAAAAGATCAAAGCTGAGGTAATGAAGAAATTCAATGCTGGATTTCTGGTTGTTACTTCCTATCCATAATGGGTTGCTAACATTGTGCCCGTACCTAAGAAGGACGGCAAAGTTAAGATGTGTGTGGACTATAGGGACCTTAACAGGGCTAGCCCTAAAGATGATTTTCCACTACCACATATTGACATCTTGGTTGACAACATATCTCAACACAAGGTATTTTCCTTCATGGATGGATTCTCGGGATACAACCAGATCAAAATGGCCCCCGAAGACATGGAGAAGACTACTTTTGTCACGCAGTGGGGTACCTTCTGCTACAAAGTGATGCCATTCGGACTGAAGAATGCCGGGGCAACCTATCAACGCGCCATGGTATCTTTGTTTCATGATATGATACATCATGAGATCGAAGTCTACGTAGATGACATGATAGCCCGTTCACAGACAGAAGAAGAACACCTTGATCATCTGCAAAAGCTGTTTGTCAGATTGAAGGAATATAAGCTCAGGCTAAACCCTAGCAAGTGCACTTTTGGAGTCAGGTCTGGTAAACTTTTGGGATTTATCGTCAGCAATAAAGGCATTGAAGTTGACCCTGCTAAAGTAAAAGCTATACAAGAAATGCCTGCCCCCCGCACTGAAAAGGAGGTTAGAGGTTTCTTGGGACGCTTAAACTATATTGCAAGGTTCATCTCTCACCTGACATCTACCTGTGAGCCAATCTTCAAGTTGTTGAAGAAAGATCAGGTGGTTGAATGGAACAATGATTGTCAAGTTGCTTTTGATAAGATCAAGGAGTATTTGCTGGAACCTCCTATCTTGATGCCACCCGTCGAAGGAAGGTCGTTAATCATGTATATGACTGTTTTGGATAACTCAATGGGGTGCGTACTGGGCCAACATGACGAGTCTGGCCTAAAAGAGCATGCCATTTATTACCTTAGAAAAAAGTTTATCGACTGTGAGACTCGCTACTCACTGCTCGAGAAAACTTGATGAGCTTTGGTATGGGTTGCTCGCCGGCTAAGGAAGTATATGTTGACACATACCACTTTGCTGATTTCTAAAATGGATCTGATTAAGTACATCTTTTAGAAGCCTGCTTTATCTGGAAGAATCACTAGATGGCAAATGATCCTGACTGAGTATGATATCCAATATACTACCCAAAAAGTTATAAAGGGGGGTGTACTAGCTGATCATCTAGATCATCAGGCCGTCGAAGATTACCAATCTATGAGATTCGACTTCCCTGACGAGGACATTATGACATTGGACAACATTGAAGGTAAAGGATTGTATGACGGACCTGAACAAGGATCCCGATGGACCCTGTACTTTGATGGTGCTTCAAATGCACTTGGAAACGGTATCAGTGCGGTACTTATTTCTCGGGAAGGTTGCCACACACCTTTTACTGCAAGACTCTTCTTCAGCTGCACTAACAACATGGCCGAATATGAAGCTTGTATCATTGGTCTCAAGGCTGCTATTGACTTGGGAATCAAATCTTTGGTCGTATTTGGAGACTCAACTTTGGTTATCAGTCAAATCAAAGGAGAGTGGGATACTAGACATCCTAATCTTATCCCATACAAAGAACATGTCCTGACATTGTTGCCTCATTTCGAGCAGATTACCTTTGAGCACTTCCCGCGAGAAGAAAATCAGCTATCTGATGCTCTGGCTACAATGTCTTCCATGTTTAAACTCAACTGAGATAATGAGGCTCCCCAAATCACCATCGAGCGAATGGACAAACCTGCACACTGTCATGATATTAATACCGAAGAAGTAGTGGAACAACCCTGGTTTCGTGAAATGAAAAGGTATCTCCAGACTCGAGAATACCCTGAAAGAGCTTCAGTCAATGACAAAAAGTTCTTAAGGAGATTTGCTGCCAAGTTCTTCCTGAGCAATGGTATCCTTTATAAGCGCAGCCATGATTGTGTTCTACTTCATTGTGTGGACAAGGTTGAAGCAGAGTTGATCATGACCGAAATACATAGCGGCACATTTGGCACCCACTTAAGAGGACATACGATGGCTAAGAAGATTCTAAGGGCAGGCTACTACTGGCCTACCATGGAAGCTGATTGTCATCAACATTCTCGTACTTGTCACAAATGCCAAGTCTATGCTGACAAGGTACACATTCCTCCTGTTCCTCTCAACATTCTAAAAGCTCCTTGGCCATTCGTAATGTGGGGTATTGACATGATTGGAGAGATCAAGCCCACAACATCCAATGGACATCGTTACATCTTGGTCGCTATTGATTACTTCACCAAATGGGTCGAAGCAGCTTCCTGCGCCTCTGTTACAAAGAATGTGGTTGCCCGCTTCATTAAGCAAAACCTCATATGCCGGTATGGTATCCCTGACAGGATCATCACGGACAACGGTACAAACCTAAATAACATTGTGATCACCGCTCTGTGCGAGCAGTTCAAGATTCAACATCACAATTCATCTCCCTATCGGCCAAACATGAACGGTGTTGTTAAAGCTGCGAACAAAAATATCAAGAAGATCACTCAAAAGATGACAGTCACATACACAGACTGGCATGAGATGTTACCGTTCGCTCTGCACGGATATCGTACTACGGCGCGTACTTCAACTGGGGCAACCCCATTTTCTTTGGTATATGGCATGGAGGTTGTTTTACCTATGGAAGTTCAGATTCCTTCCTTGAGGATCATGAAGGATACTGGTTTGAGTGAAGACGATTGGATTCAGACCCGGCTTGACCAACTTAATTTGATCAACGAGAAGCGACTTACTGCTGTTTGTCATGGTCAGACGTATCAGAAACGGATGATCAAGGCTTTCAACAAGAAAGTCATACGTCAGGTATATTAAAGCGTATGACTATGTCTTGTCGGATCACCTTAAGGACAATCTCTTCATGACCAAACTTCAGGCTCATGATCAATCCAATTACCTTCGAACGAAGCAAGGAATGGACAAGATACTCAGAGTTGTGAAGGCTATAGCAGAATTGGAACCCATGGAATTGTTACACATAGCCATCTTTCTTTTTGTATAAATTTTTTCTCAACTTTTACGACAACATTCTCTTACTAGGATGACTGTCTCCTTTGTACAAAAATACTTACAAAGTTAATACCAAGATACTTCAAAGTGCAGAAATTTGCTTGCCTTTCTTTTCTTTTTTTACACTTATGTTTTATTTGAAAACGTCCAATGGTTTGCTAAATAGGCATATGCATTTGAATATAATCATTGCTTACAAAAAAAACGAAATGAGAAAGGATAATTACTGATAGGTCGAAAGTGTAGGAAGACGTCTTTGTGCTATCCCAGAAGAAATCCCCTGCAATATGTCATTCAGATCCTCAACAAAGCTAAAAACCTTGAAGTACATATCCCCAGCGGAGCTAGAATACTCTAAACCTTCTTCCCCAGCAGAGTCAAATTTCCAACTATCAATCCCCAGCGGGAACCATTCAGTTTTCCCTAATTTCCCCAGCAGGTTATCTTAAAAGTCTGAGAATCAACCAGATAACAGTTAACTTTTTGTCTTATCCCCAACTAGGAATCCCCAGTAGATTGGCATACGACCCAAGCTCCTGATTTCCCAAGCAAAGTAAACATTCTCCCCACAGAGTTATTTCCTAACAGAACGAAGATTCTAGTTCCTGTTTCTCCATTTGAAGCCTCTCAAGTTTTAATTCCCCAGTAGAGATTGTCGAATTTGTCCTTATTTCCCCAGGAAAGTCGTGAAGGATTCTCATTCCCCACAGAAGTTGTCAAAGCTCTTGTTCATCCCCATGAGTCACCAAGGATTTTCAGTCCCCAGCAGTGGTCCCAGGATTTCTCATCTTCAACAATCAAAGATTTTGGAATCCCCAGCATCGGTCAAGGATTAACTTTCCCCAGCCGCAGTCAAAGATTTCATTTATCTCCAGCTATCAAGGATTTATTTTCCTCAGCAAGACAGCTAATCAGCTCACGTGCACATCCATTACATTCATATATCATGAACATTGATGAAGCACATTTTATTGCATCATACATATCATGCGACATAACTTTGTGTTTTAAGCTAACATTTTACCCATTTCAGGATAAGGTTAAAAAGCTATTGTTAAACAACTATCAAAGATTTCAGATACAGTATGGATACACCCCAGACACGGCGGTCATTTTATTACTCATTCAGAATTTCAAGTCAAGATACAGTATGGATACACCTCAGACATGGTGGTCATTCTACTAACTCATTCAGACTCCAGCAATCAGATACAGACTAGATACGCTCCAGACACGGTAGCCATTCTATTTCTCATTCAGATTCAACTATCAACTTCAAGATCAGATACACTCCAGACACGGAAGTCATTCTGTTACTTGTCTGCATCCCAGTTAAAGTACAGATACACTCCAAACACGGAAGTCATTCTGCTACTCATACAAATCTCAACTTCAGATACAGTCCAGATACGCTCCAGACACGGTTGTCATTCTATCACTCATTCAGAATTTATCTCCAGCACATAGATGCTCCATACACAGATGTTTCTCTATTACCCATTCAGAATACAGATACACTCCAGACACGGCAGTCATTCTGATATTCATTCAAGAATCAAAATACAGTTACAACTCGGATACGCCCCAGACACGGACGCCATTCCCTTGCTCATACAAACCCGGTCTCCAGATACAACTCAGATACGTTCCAAATTAGGATGCCATTCTGATGTTCATTCTACTGATTTATAACAAACAAGTTTTGGATGGCATCTTTAAGCCCATTCCCTCAACCTACATTTGGACGAGTGCAAATTTACGGGCAGTCTAGTGTCCAATCCTCTTTTACCTTCGAGTCACGAAAGGCAAACCTGTCAATCTAACTCTTCAGGTTCAAGAAGATTGAACAGGGGAAACTGTTGTACCCTAAAATTTGCCCTCTTATTTTATCAACATTTCTCACCACAAGGCTCTTGGAACTCAAGATCAAGCTAGGGTTTGCTCTGCTCAAGACATCTCCTTGCACTGTTGACCTAAATTAGGGTTTGAGTTTGCACAGGGATTTTTAGACCTTCAATGCCCAAAGTGACTTTCATACTTCATGTTGGACTCATAAGTTTGCCCATACCAAGTTTCAAGCCTTGAATCAAATTTTTGCCCAGTCAATTGGACAGTTGACCTAGAAATCAACTATATTGGGGAAAAAGTCAATTATGGCCAATTTACAGTCAAACCTCATGAATTTTGACCCACATCAACCTTATGAACTCATATGAACTATTTTATCAAGTTTGGGCCACATCTCCACAAGAAATTTGATCAGATCACCAAAAGGGCAAAATGGTCATTTTTAGGGTTTTGACTGTACAAAGGCAGTTTTTGACTGTTGGACCTAGCCAATGGCAAATCAAGCTCAACCATGGACTCAAGGACTCAAGGAAATCATCTTGACCTATTCAGCAAGTTCAAAAGATCCCAAATGCATAGGATTGACAGATGAATTTTTCAGTGAACTGATCAAAATTTGACTGTACACTGAAAAGTCAAACTTTGACTTTTTGGTCAAAATCAAGTGCCAAGGGTCATTTTTCATCAAGATATGTCAAATTATGAAACTTTTTCATCAAGAAATTTTCTAAGTTATGAAATTTTCTTAATTTTTCCTAACTTTGTCCCACATTTTCACCAAGATGCAAATGGATTCAAACAAAACTTACAACATGAAAGTTGTAGTCCATCACAAAGTCTACAACTTTGATTCACAAAGTTTTCTCAAAAGAAGCTTGGATCTCAAGTTATGATTTTTGGAACAAGGGTACCTAAAAGTTTTAACTTAGAGAAATTTTGCCTTAGTTTAGGCAGGATTTTGACCCATCTTCTTGGCCATTTTTCACATAGTTCCACTTGGAGTCTCAAGTTGCATTTCAAATATGGATTATAGTGCTTGTTGAAAGATTTCCAAATTGTCCAAGAACTCCTCAAACATATTTGTGGTTAGGAAGAATCGAATGCTTGAAGTTGGCAAAAACTCACTTTGTATCCATGGCCAATTCATGTTCATACAACTTGCATTTTCAAACCAGCATGCCTTGTACTAGTTTGCAGGCCTCTAAACCATTTTACACTCCTTAATTGAATGCAAATCCACTGAGCTAATGCATTATCTTGACCATTTGGACATTACACACAAAACTAAGCCTTAATTAGAAAAAGGTACATTTCCATTTTGAAAAAGGTTTGATGTATGTCAAAACATGATCTTTGAAGCATGGGGTCAAGATCTGAGAAGCCAAATCAAATCCACAAATTTCAAGTATCAAGAGGATTGTATGCAGCATGTTATATGGCTGGTACAAGCCTGTGATACCAAGTTACACATTCTTGCTTCACAAAGAAGAAATTGTCCAAACACTTGCCAACTTGAAAACCAGTCCATGCTAGCTTAAAAAAACATTACAAACATATTTCACATAACCCTTTGAGCCAGAAACACGAGGGTTTGAACCTCAAAACCTCCCATAGCCAGAAATCACTCTTCTTTGGTAAAACAGGGCAGGTGCTGCAACTTGTGTGCCACAACTCATTTTGCTCGTGCGTTTTGCCCCTTTTTGATTCAAACACATTCCATTCAACTCACTCAAACTATCCCAAACCTCCATTTCCAACTGTAACTCCATTTATAGTGTTCACCATTTTCATTTCAAGCATGTGCAGGTTGACTTCTAGAGGTTTATTCAGGGACATTCAATGAAAGCTAGCTATTGGAAAAGATCAAGTGATGTTCAGGCAAGCTACCAGACACCTCAAAACTTGTTGAGAAGCACTGCATTACCCTACTCGAATCCAACTGAAATAGGTTTTTCATCACTTTCTATCTCTCTATTTAGGAACATTTAGCCTTAGGTTTGTGAATGAAAAATGTAGTATTCAATGCCATAAAGTTGTACATATGCTCAGTTTTCATTTATATTAAGCATGCTAGGAGAATTTCATCCATGAACATATTGAAAAAGTTAGGTCAGATTTTAGGGCCAGAGATATTCTCTCTGGTCTTTAAGAGTTGGGATTAATGCTTTATATGGTTAGAATCGTATTTAAATTCTCTACAAGTTTGATGTTATGAGTTTTGGCAAAAGATCACGTTTCCAGGATGTTCAAGATTGTACAACAGGCGCGCGTTTTCCAAATGTCTGGAGAAAGAAGATGAAGTTGATAGGCTGGGCTTGGCCTCTTTGCTTCCGACACCCCTTTTTTCAGTTTCACACCCCTTGGCCCAATTTCTTATATTTTTGCATTTTTGAATTTTTCTTTTCTTTTCTGACTTTGTTATTTTATTTCCAAATATAATAAATACTCAAAAAATATTTTCATAATTATTTTAATTTATTTGGCATTTTATTCTAATTTTTTCTAACATTAAAAGTATTTAAATATTCTTTTATATTTGAAAACTTGAAAAATATTTACATTTTATACTTTTATTTTTGTTGGCTATATATATATATATATATATATATATATATATATATATATATATATATATATATATATATATATATATATATATATATATATATATATATATATATATATATATATATATATATATATATATATATATATATATATATATATATATATATATATATATATATATATATATATATATGTATATATATATATATATATATATATATATATATATATACATATATATATATATATATAGATATATATATATATATATATATATATATATATATATATATATATATATATATATATATATATATATATATATATATATATATATATATATATATATATATATATATATATAGATATATATATATATATAGATATATATATATATATAGATATATATATATATATATATATATATATATATATATATATATATATATATATATATATATATATATATATATATATATATATATATATATATATATATATATATTATATATATATATATATATATATACATATATATATATATATATAACTTTTATTTTATTAAATACCTAGAATAAAAATACAAAAATATTACATTTTTATTTTTATTTATACTAAAAAACACCTTTTTTAAGTATATTTTATTTTTGTACATATTAATATATTTTTGTATATAAATAATATATAATATTTATTTTCTTAAAGAAACTAGGGTTTCATCCCTTAAACAAATAAATAAATCTTTTATTTTATTTCTTATACTTTTTTACATTAAAAATACTTTTACATATATAAACAAATAAAAACTTCTCTTTTGCATAACACATTTTATTTAATATTTATTGATTTTGTTTATTTTAATATTGTACATTTAAATATTTATGCATTGTGATTCAATTTGGATGTAATATTAAACTAGGGTTTATATTTCTTGCAAAATACCCCCCATTCAAATTTGTACCCTCATCCCCATAATCATGTTGTAATAGCTTAGAACTTTAAATTCTCGCATTTTACACTTTCAATTATGCCATGATTAGAGAATTAGGGTTTGTATGCAAAAATCAAAAATCAACAAATAGTTTGACCTAATCAAAGACAAAAATGCATGAAGATCAAACACAATGCACACTTCCACCCCTAGGGTTACAATCCACTTGTTGCCTTCAAAAATGGGCCATGGTATGCATGTTGGGTACTTTGGCAAAACAAAACAAAACAAAAGATCATAGTCCCTCGATGACCCTATCTGAGTTGCCTAGACAAA
The DNA here is from genome assembly GCA_948472305.1 of Vicia faba. Classification (NCBI taxonomy): domain Eukaryota; kingdom Viridiplantae; phylum Streptophyta; class Magnoliopsida; order Fabales; family Fabaceae; genus Vicia; species Vicia faba. The sequence continues at coordinate 107,852 of CATIWC010003072.1, forward strand.
AATGATCAAGTCCCTCAAGAGAATTGCCAAAAATACTTAACATAATTGCTATCATGGTCTATACGATGACCCGCGCGTGTCCTGTTTAACATCCTAACACAAGGTTATTCACCAAATGCAATGGTGAAACAACACTGTTAAAAGGGTTAAAAACATAAGAAAGATCTTTGAGTAAAATAGGGTAGATAGCTCTTTTCAAAACATCTTTCAAAACCACACACAAACCACAACGATGGCCTCTTTTCAAAACATCTTTCAAAACCACACACAAAGCACCATTTCAAACAATTGAAAAGCACCATTTCAAACAATTGAAAAGCAAAGCAAGTGATCTAAACAAGTAACTAAGAGCCTATGGATAACCATGGATGAAAAGGGTGCTTGCACCTTCCCTTTTCATAATCTACTCCCCGAACCCAAGAAAACATCTCAAAGGTCTTTCCTGTGCTTTTTGACCTTTCCTTTGGATAAAATAAAAAGTCGGTGGCGACTCTTGCTAAACCGAAACATTTGCGAACACAAACGCAAAACCTTAAGTCAATTCTCCCACCGTATCACATCCATCATATAGGGCAGTCAAGTCAAGATTCAAGGAATCTCTCAAAGATGCCAAATAGCCAGGGGCAGATCTCCATCTGAAACACTTGGGGCATTGGGCATGAATTCCAGCAACGAATCATGTACGATCAAACAAACATCTTCTGGTAGTGTGGCAACACTTACTACTATGGACAGTGACAACTCCCTACACCCTGAGAGTGTGGACATAGTCAGAAAATACTGTGCATGAATAAAGACCCGCTAGGTTGACTGGCCTAGGAAAAAATAAGGGCATCCTGGCGAACCAAAAGGGTTCGGGAAAAAATTAGGGATAAAAACAAAAAAGATATGTACACCCGGCAAGCCGAAAACCTGAAAAGGTGGCTTGGACAAAAAAAGGGTATCCCGGTGGACTGAAAATCTGAAAAGACAGTCCATGCAAAAGTTAGGGATTAAAGCATACGACTATGTCCCGTCATCTCGTCACTTCCCTATCAATAGAAGACTTATCATTTCGATCGAAAGTTACCAAGCACCTCATAAGTTAGGATAACACTCAATCCACAAGGCCTCCGCAGGCACTTTCTCCAGCAGGTACAGGGGCAGAAAAGTCTTGATACGAAGTCATTGTAGGATCCTCAACATGCGTCCCAGTAACATCTACACTCCCCATAGAGTAGAGGCAACCAAAGTTTTGATCGCTACATCCCGAACAGGACATAACTCTCCCCAAATGAGGTTCAAAATC